>VZSF01011008.1:989628-1157497 GCA_013398295.1 Chionis minor | reverse complement strand
TGGGGGGGGCTGCGGCTGGGACCGGGCCGGCCAGACCGGCGCTGGGAGGTGGTGGTGATGCTGGTGCTGGAGGGGGGAGGCAGAAGGGAAAAAAAAAACCCCTCCCTCCCCCGCGGCCGCCTCGGCTGTGTCTTCTCAGGCACATTCCAGAAGCTGCTGCTCGCTTTGGTTAAAATGTGGGTTCAATTTTAAATTGGGGGGTGTGTGTGTGTGTGTGTGTGTCCCAAAAAAAGAAAAAAAAAGAGGCGCACCTGGCGCGGGGAGCGCTTGGGTTTCCCTTTCTGCGGAAAGGGAAAGTGGGCGCAGGAAGGCGGCGCTGGCAGAGCCGGGGGGCGCCGGTGGGTGGGCAGGGGGCTGCCCCGGGCCGTGGCGCCCTGCGCGGTGGCTCCTCGGTCTGTCATGGACCAAGGGAGGGGGCAGGGGCATGGGGCTGCAACCGAAAATCCCGGCTCGGGGCAGGTGTGAAAATGTGATCCTGCAACTGCTCCGGCTGCGGATGCCTTCATTGATCACCGTACGGCACGGGAGGGGGAGGGAGAGAGATGCTTTGAGTTTCAAAGCGATATCCCAGCTCTTGGCAGGTGTGCAGAGGTCATATTACAAATACTCCAGCGGGGGATGCATGCATAATAGATTGAACATAGGTTGGCTTATAAACACTTCTCCAGCCCAGGGCAATACTTGTAAAATGCACCTTTGTCTGGATTCTAGCAAAATGAGGACGCCTGGATCTCTGAATGGGGAACGAAGGGATCTCTCAGAGAGGAAACCACAGGCTAGGTTGTTATTTTCATCGGCTCTGCGAAAGGTGTAGGAGGCATAAGGTTTCAAGTCATCCTGACGGTATTTAATTGAGGTAGATCAGATTTATTGAGTGCTTCAAAGCAACTGAATGGGACAAAATCATCGGTATTTGAAAGGAAGAATTGGACTGCAGGCACTCAGTAGTCAATGCGATTCTTGTATTCGTTTTGGTAGTTCTCAGGGTAGCGTAAGTGCTCTTTGCACTGCAGCAGTCTCTGCTATTATTTACTCCATCTCTTCTCCTGGGTTACAAAGAGACTCGGGATTTTAACAAACTAATTACCATAATCTGTCCAGGGAGAACAGCAAAGCTGGACACAAGGCACAGTCATTCAAGGCTTTAGGGACAAATGACTTAAAGAATTCCCGTATTTTTTGATGGATTTTCATTAAACAGTGGGACTGTATGGCAAGAGGGATTGCTTTCCTTGATAGGATTGCAGAATGCCGAGTGTCATTTGAATACTTAAGTTTAGGCAATTGAGAATTATCCCTCTCGAGGAAAATAAAATGCATAGGATTTAGGGAACTGAGGCAGCCTGTGCGTGAGCAGGCATTTATCAGGTCTGCCATTACATAGGTATGCCTTTGGGCGCTGAATGAGTTGTCTAGAAGCACCAAACTAGTATGGATTTTTAAAGAGGTTGAAATATGATTTGTACCTGGTTCTTGAAAAGTTAATTAAATAAGGACTGCAAGGAGTCCTTCTAAGTCATTTCTTTCATATTGTGTTATCAAAGGAAGGTTCAGATCAGCAGAGGAAACAATTGAACCCGAGACCTTGTTTGTGAGTGTTCTGTTATCAGTCATGCAAAATAGCATATGCCATTCTCTTTTCTATGCTTTTTTAAAATCCAGGTTAGTATCTCCTACTTTGGTGTTATACTAGGCATGAGTGGCATCCTCTGTCTGTATTCTAGATGTATTTAAGCACGCTTTAGGAAATGCTCAGTGAATGTCGCCATTGATGTTTACTAAGCTCCTTTACTCAAATAGATGAATGTTTTCCATGGATTTGACTGTAAATTCTCTTTTGGGCTTTCCCATCTAATTTCTTACAATAACATCCCAATCCAGAACATAAGAAACCTGCAAAGAGACCTTATCTTTTATATTTACACAGACATCCTTGCTCCTAAACTAGTCTCCTTGAAATTACAGCATTACATGTGGGAAAATAAATGTCCCAGGCAAGTAAGATGACCTGTCGTAAAAGGGTGTGTTGTCCATTAAGTCAGCAAAGAATTGGTGACAAGAGAGACTGCCGAATCCTAAGTGGCAAGCTCATGTTTAATTGCTGTTGATGTAAGTGGAACTTTAATATGAATTTAATGGCAGAAAAAAAATAGGTAGTTGATGTTGTCTGCTAGCAGATAGCCCAAAGCCCCAAATATATTAATTTATGTGCATCTTTTTGGTGTGGTATGTTTATTGTCCTCATGCAAACCTTGTATTTATTTCAGTGGCCTATGATAAATAAGTAGTTTGTGACTCAGAAACATCTATGAGGGATCAAAGACAAACTGAAAGTTTTTGTCACCTGTAAAAAATACAGTAGTGAGCTCAGAAACATGCATTTTTTTAAAAAATCTAGATAAATAATAATGAGTTCGTTCTGCTGTCATTTACTTGCTGTGATGTTATTTGACTGGCAGTGGCCTTAAAGCTTGTTTTTGAAGTCGTTATGGCCATATTGGCTGCTGCAGCTCCACAGGAAAGCTTAGTTCAATAAAATTGAATGGATGTCAATATGGGCCTATTCCAAAGCCCACTGAAGTCAATTGGAATATTTCTGCGGACTTTGATGAGTTTTGGATCAGGCTTTTGCTGTAGAATTTGGCACAGTATATTTGGTCCCAAGGGAAGTGGGTTAAAATGGGTGTAGAAGGGATAGAAGTTTTGGGTAGAAACAGAACTTAACTCTCCTGTGTACATTGGTGTAGTTTTAAGTTCAAAACAGACAGAAATGCTGTCTGCAGCGTCAATTTTTTATTGTATGCGTTTCCATTCAAAACTCCTTCTGTAACTCACTAAAATGAAGGGGTTTGATATTTGCTGCATTTATTTGAGTTCCATTCATATTTATACAGTTGGCTGAAGTTCTTAAACTTAATCTTGCCAACCTTTAAGCTGTACTGAATTCATTGGACTACTCATGTGCCTAGAGGTAAAAATGACTGTAAAAGGGTTTTAGATAGGTCTCTGAAGCATGTTTGTGTACTTTAATTGTGAGGATTTTACTGTCTAGAAGCTGCGGCTGGGATGTCTGTCAGTACCTAATGTATTAATTACAAGTTGGACGCCTAGATTCTTCAGGCCAGGTTTACAGAGAAAGACCTTTTAGTTTAGCTACGCAAACAGAGTTCAAAAAGTACTTACAAAATCCACGTGCTTAAAGGTTTCTATACCAACATAACACATTCCGATTCAGAATTAAGGTTCGTACCTTCTGAGGAGCCGGCATTTTGACTCATTTGACTCAAAATTAGCTGGAATCAGAAAAGATCAATTGTAGACATTGTTTTGAACCGGGCAACTTCTGAGCAAAATGGGTTGAAGCGTGGCCTACCCTGTGTCAACGGAGGAGGCTGCTGCCATTCATCACTACTGCGCTGCTGAAGGTTCCCTCCGATGTGGTAGAGCAGCTTGCCTGTGCGCTCCCTAGCTCGTTTCTGTCAAAATAAGGCAGATCAGCAAAGGCCTGCCATTGAAGTTGTCGGCGGCTTCTGGCACCTTTCCAGCAATTAAGCTGGCAGAGTGGGAACAGTTCCTGCTCTTACTTGTTCTCCCCTGTCCCAGGGGCTGCTCGCCCCATGGCAGGGTTGATGGAAGAACTTGTGAGTCAGCTTCCAAATTGCCACCGGGAACAGCCTAGGCTGTAAGCGTGAACCAAAATCAATGTTAAATGAAAATGAAAGAAAGGGCTAATGCTGCAGTTCACTCAGGTGGAAGAAAGCTCAAGGGTTTCCAAATCCAACTGGGGATTTCGAGATCATCCAAACCCAGCAGCCTGTTAGTGTCCAGCTCAGGGAACTTTACCAATCTCTCTACCAGAACTGGACCCTAACCACTACTGAAATGAAAGTGGTTGCTTGGAATAAATTATCATAGTGATAGCATTGGACCTTGCTGTCATAAATCATATAAATACCACACTGTACCTCCTTGTCTCAAGTGTATATTTACGCTTATATTCCAGGTGGAATTTACACTAGTAGTTTTTTATTGCCATTAACTGAATTCTTTGTAGAAGACAAAAAGGACTTTTGTGTTTAGACTATACATTCAAATGTCTTTCCATGCAAGTTCCAAGTCACTTCAGACAAGGCAGTAAAATATCATGATAAATTGCAAAAACCTACCAGAAAAATACTGTGCATTCCATGCAAACATTTGAAGCTATGATAAAGAATTACATACGTATTTCTTTTAAAATAAGAAGTAAAAATTCATCTGCTCAAACCTTTGATGCTTATTTATTTCCTGTATGAGGAACTGTAATCTCAGGGAATAAGTATGGGATTAGGAAAGAATTTATAGTCCTGATTGTGCCAACATTGATTATGTGGCTTCTGACAAACTCTCTGTATTTCATTATCTTGCATTTATAAAATGGGCTACAATTCAGTAAGGAATTTGGTAAGGCCAGGTTAATAATTTGCAGTAAGAAAGGCAGTATTGACTTTTGGCACCTCAAGAGTAAGAATAGCTCATAAATGCCCCAGCTCGAACCAGTAAGCGGGGAGGCAACGAAGGACTCGGCCAGTTTCCAGTCCTCCCTTGCTCAGCTTTACCAATGTGTGGGGCGTGCTGCAATGGTGGGCCAAGTCAACCAAGGAGCTCAAAGGCTCCGCTTTAGCGTTGTTGGGATTTCATCGCTGCCAGCAGTCTGCTGTCCATAACAATTTCCTATTTGCCTGTGCCTGAACTCAGTCCTCATCGCCACGTGTCTCATCTTAAGCTTTTGGGTAGCCCCACTCAAATTACAAAGACGCGTAAGTACCTTCTTGGTTCAGAGGTTAAGCAAGTTAATATTAGAAAGCCACTAGCAACGGGTGAGTTGCTGACAATATAACTATAAATACTGAGCGATAACATTGCTATTTAATTTCCAGTGCTTCTGTTCCACATATTGTTACTGCCATGCTTTCTTGTATTTGCTGAGAATATGTTAAGTGCTTATAAATAGTACTGACCTCACTAAGGAAACTGATAAAAAATTTAACATGTCATTGTAAAAATACAGCCTCTAAGAATTCATCAGTGCAATGGACATTAAGGTAATTATTTTCTTGTATTGATGGTTTTTATGAAAACTGAGATGGAATTTATATTTTACTGGTAGAGATAATGATGCAATTTATTTGAAGTTAGGAACACCCCCAACAAAAGAACAAGGAAAATAACTGGCAGTTAAGTATTAAGTCAATCAATGGTTTTTTCCTGTGAGTCAGTCTATTCATTATCATAAAGACTTATTTTCAGTCCAAATCCCTTTTTCATGTCTGAACTCCAGCAAACAGTGCTAAGACATCAAGTATTTGCAGAATAACATTCTTCTAATTCAAAAAGACATATGTAAACTGCAGCGATTTAGTTTTTCTGGAAGCGAGAAATAAGTCACAAAAGTGTTTAAAACGTCGTGCTATCTTACAATTCCTCAGTAAACCTCAATAGGTTCTTTGGGAGTCTTGGCAGCTTTGCACCCACAGAATTAGTTTTTTCTAAGTAGGCATTAGAGTGGGAAAACTGATTTTTTGCTAGTATCAAAGTCACCAGATAAAATTGACTTCAGGTGGTGGGGTGATTACAGTCCTTGTAATCATCTTATTTGCCACAGCCAGGGAGTATATTAGTGAACTTGCCTGTTAAAAATAATTAAAAAGATAAAAGAACAGGATTTGGAGGGGGGGGTTGTTTTTGTAATAACTGGCTGCAGTGTAGTCGGAGAGTGGTGGATGATGAGAAGGTACATTCTTTTAATCCAGTTTTTGGCTTTGACTCAATTCAGAGACTCTACGGACTGAAGGAAGTTGTGCCAAACTCTGGTGTTCCAGCAGGGGCATTCTGGCAAACGGAGTATTTGGTCTGTACCGATGCTTCTTCTGTGTCCCCTTTCATTCATCTGCACAGTTGGCCTCACAACCACAGATGGGCTGGGTTAGTACACTGCTTGCAATTAGACCTTGCCCCAAAATCTCTGCAAGACCATTGCTGCCACATTCAAGGCAACTTTGCTTGGCAAAAAGGGAGGCAAAGTTGTTGTCACTCAGCATGCCACCCTATGTTTCTGACTATTTCTGAAGCCACCTGCAGTAGCTACAAAGCAAGAACGAGAACTTCCTGGTTTCTGGTTTTTCTGCCTCCATCCTTCGCTCTTGGAAGTTTGAATTAATTAAAAGATCAAAAGCAATATATATTTTTTTGATATTGAGGATTCTTTGTCATCTCAGTCTAAAAGAAAAGAACACACATCTTGAAAATTATTCTGATATGGCTCTTACTGGTTCCTCATTACAGATTTTGACAGCTGGTTGTCACCTGGTGCCTGTTTAATGTAATTTCTTATGCCACATACAGTAATGGTGATTGCAATATCAGATTCATGTTATGTATATGCGAGTCAATGCAGCTATGCTGTAAATTTTCAGGCTATGCCGCTTTCAGAGCGGATTGATTTGTGAACTCCTGTTCCCACTAGGATGTAAGAGGTGTCTGCTTGCAGAGCGCTTTTCCCCTTGTGCTAAGATTTGCCACCAGGGCATTTGGTAGGTAAACTCGCACGTCGTTTCCTGCGTGACTGCCCAGTGAGGAGGACAGGAACTCATGAGAAGTTTTCTCTCCTGAGCTTTGTGCTTGAACCTAAAGGATGTATGTCTAGTGAAAAAGACATCTTCCCTGGCTGCTTTGTGTGTGGATATTGTTTAGGTTTGTGCACACGTGGACAATGAGGCACAATCTTCTTAAACTTGTTGCCTGTTCTATTCACAATTTTTCTGTATTAATGCATGAACCATTTTGCTTTTTCTGGGAAATATATTGCTGTATTTTTCTGCAATTATGAATAGCAATTAAGAAGGAAGAGGAAGCACACTTAGTAGTATCTTTCTTGTCTCTAGATTTTTTACATTTTGTAATCAAGGTTTTCTTTAAACAGATCTTTATTCTTCAAGAAAATACCTCACTTCTGTATTATTTTTTTTTTAGGCAAAATCAGTTAATGTGAGTATTCTGAAACCAGAGATTAATATGCTTATCTTAGCATTAGATGTTGTTCCCTGCAACTTTTCACACGTTGCAAACGTTCATAAAGCATCAATTATGGCCCTGAGCTTGTTCCCATTAAAGTGAATGGGAGTTTCACCCTTTGATTTTTAACACATTTCCTTTGGAATTAAGCCTCAATTCAGCCTTTCGCCAGCTGGATAACTTTCATCACAAAAGTAATTGAGCAAATGGAATTATTCATGTGCTTAAAACAGACCATGCACTCAGTTTTGGGGGTTTTTTTTGTAGAAGGCTTCCAGAGGCACAATGTCTCATACAGCACAACTACAGTTCATAGTCAACAGATGGGAATCCCACTTCCTTAGTTACAGTGTGAACCGAACTTTTGTGTTCGTTTGCAACAGTTCAGAAGAAAATAGCCCTCTCCTAACTCCTTCCTCTAAATCTTCCAAGTTCCAGGACGAATTACTTGTATTGATGTCTGGTACTAAATTGGTTTAATCTCCCTCACTTTTCCTCCGTAAAATGGGGACGCTCCTCCCAAGGATGCAAAAATGTAACAGTTAAAGCTTGCAGTAAGCTCTGAAGATAAATACCATGTAAGTCCACGATGGCTGATCTGCAAGTGCTATCAGCAGATTTCTGGGACCTGTGAAACTTATGCTTTGTATTTTTCTAGAAAGAGAGTGGAGGAATTGGCATCCAGCACAATTCAAAAGGATGAGAACAAGCCCTCAAAAAGAAAATAAGGCTCTTCTGACTTTTAGAAATCTTTATAAACGTCATTTACTGTCATTTTCAAATACCTTGAAGGGATCGTAAAACTTTGCTCTTCTCTGATCATTGTACCACTTAGAAGAGGAAAGGTATGAACAGCCATAACCCTGGCACATTTTTAACAATACTGAGGACCAAAGGGGATTGTAAGATGGAAGCTTTGATAACAAAAACATAAAGATGTCATTGTCAACTATCTCAAAATATACACGCTTGTTGTAAATGTCACATAAGCCTACAGCTAAGTGATGGATCAGAATTTCCCGTGTTTTCAAAGTGCTCCTGTTGATGAATACTTTAACTCCTTCATGAACAAGTTGTGTCCCACGATTTGCTTTCTGTCCTTGTGCTTTGTATCACTAAAACAAAACCCCTCATTTAATATGAGTAAGTTGCATATACAGGCTAGAATTTCCAATGTACTTTGCACGCGAAAGAAAAAATACTTGGAAAGTGTTTGCAGAAAACATGCATAATATTGTAAATAATTTTATTAGTAATAGTGTGAAATTCTTCCTCTTTGTTAAAATAATAGAAGTGGTAATAAGTGGTAAGTTAACTAAGTATTGGAGCTGTAAGGATTAACTTGTGCCGCAGTAGAAGTTTTCATTCAGCAAAGTATTTCCGCATGTGATTAAAATTAAGCATTTGATTGTAAGCATCTTGGTTCAGCTCAATGTGCAGTAGAGCACTTTGCTGAAAAAAAAAAAAAAGCATATGACACTGTTAAGAATATCAGGAATATCAGGTACATCAGAATAGATTTTGACCTCTTAGGCCCTGGCCCTGCGATCACTTGTATTTCCTTGCGTCTGCCACTAGCAGTGACATTCAGGATTGCCGAGTCAGGCCTTTTTGGGGAGTTGGAGGTCTCAGAGGTTGAAAAGCTTGAGGAATGGTGTCCTCCGGTACAACCAATCCCTGCCACACGCAGCCTCTCACCCTGCGACATGGAGAACATGCTACTTGTTTTATTACATGATTAGGTAAGTCCCATGGGCTAGGGAGGGGAGAGGAAGTAATTTTTTTAACGTTACCTATCCACACTATTTATCAACTTTACTATTACTTCTTCATCTCAATCATCTCTTCTACGCTTATCTTTACCAAAACCAAGACCTACCAATCCGGTTGTCTTGTATAGTTTGCTTAGATAAATTTGCATATTTTTTGGCAGAACCATTGAACTTTTATTTGGGTTTAGAGATGTTTATACTATTTAAGTTCCCTGCTACTGAATAGAATCAAAACAATAATTTCTCAGTAGAGCTGCAGGTGCAGAATACAGGAACCATGTATTGCCAAAATCTATTAAGTGCATTAGGTGTTTGGAAAGAAACTTCATCACATATTAAAATCTGTAATCCCAGTAAATTAAAAGATAATATCAAAATTACAGGCTGGTGGGTAGCCTAACTCAACTGTTAAAAATTTGTTCTACAAATTGCAAGTCATTAATAATTAGTATTACAAAACCTATTACATCTTTGATTGGGGAGAAATGGACTGAGGCTAATATTCCATTATTCAATTAGATTTAATTCCATTTTGTATGTTTTTTACTTTATTTCAAGTGCAGTCTGTAAAAGGATCATGGTAGCAACCATCCAAAATGTCAATTAATTTGTGTATAGAGCAAATAGCA
Source organism: Chionis minor (assembly GCA_013398295.1). Classification (NCBI taxonomy): domain Eukaryota; kingdom Metazoa; phylum Chordata; class Aves; order Charadriiformes; family Chionidae; genus Chionis; species Chionis minor. The sequence continues at coordinate 1,148,043 of VZSF01011008.1, read as the reverse complement.
CACATAATAATTTCATCATATAGTGCAGCTCTCTTGACTGACGGTGGAAGTGCTGATAGACTCACTATGGTTAATTAGATTTCTTTATGCATTGTACAGTAGCATTACAGACAATCATTTATAAATTAGTTTATTAAAATTTCTATATTCATATCATGAAAGCCTTTTAAACTCTGCTTCTTGAATGTTTATGATGTCACCTTTGCATACTTTGCATCTTCACTATGAAAATGTAAAGTGAAGTAAAATCCTGAGTCAAAGCAGTCTATGAGTTATCAGAACAAGTCAAAAGACCTCAGAGATCAGAGTGGCCTGCTAACTGGTAAAGAGGTTACTAAAATCCTTGTCTTTTCTAGGATTTTATCTTCTAGCTGACTTGAATTACATACATTCCCAATTTATAAATGTTAGTCATATCTATCTGAGCAGCCGAGTTCAATATTTATTTGCCAATTTGTTGCATTTTCCACCACATTTCATTCAATCTGTTAGCACTGCAATAAATCTATCTTTGCATTTATTCCCCAGTTTTTCTCATCTGTTTCTTCTGTTTACTGTACACTCATTAGGATTTCCTTGGTATCACTCTCTCGCCATTGTGTGGATTTCTTTCTCTCTTCCTGAAACACCACTTGCCACCATGAAGAAAGCAGCTTCATAATGTGTATTTATATGGCAGTGTTGCTATATAGAACATACAGAACATATTCTATATTACTGGAATACTATGCAGACATCATCCATTTTAGAACCTTGATCACTGGACAACTGGCTTTATCAATATAAATGTCAATGTATATTGATTGTATATGTCGAGATACAAAGTAAACGTCAAAGCCAGGAGGGCCATCTTTAAGATGTTGAGCGGAGAGTTCTTGAAAATTCTGCCTGCAACTGCTGTCCTGTCTGAGCTGAACAGTTCAGACACATAAAACAAAAAGGAATTGACCAACAAGTTTAAGTTGCATCTATTTGTTTCAGTCATTTTCCCATGTGCGAAGCATTGTTACGTAAACTCGCTGCTTAGTTTCCCCCAGAGATCCAGGAGCATGTGTAGTGGTTGGTAATTTATGGATGTAGTCAGGCATTACTTTGAAATCACGGTGTTATGGGGAAAGCTCTGTAACAATTGAACTGAGCTGTAGTGACAAGAATTGGTAAAGAAAATTGTCCAAGAATTGGACAATTGGAAGACCAAGACAAAGAGGTGACTTGTTGCTATTCTAGCCACGCATCTTAATAGTGCTACAGTAAAGGAAATATTTCTATATTTAGTCTGTTCAAAAAACCAAAACAAAACAAAACAATAGAGGATTTAGTAACCATAATAGAATTATTTTTTTCAATATGATTCATGTGTCCAAATCCTTTGGTTCCTGTTCAGCACTCCTGTCTTACTTTTGTCCCACGTATTAAATGTTTCAAGCATGGTGTGTTTCAGCAAACTGCAAAGTCGTCCTTGTAGATAGCCTTCTGAAAGAGAATTGGTGACATATTTTTGTTACTAAATTTGTTTTAAAGAGTTGAAACATGTAGCAAACCTTTTGAACTAAATCCTCTCTTCTGCTAGCTGATAAATGTCTCCGATAGCATAGCACAGGAGCCCCAGAGCCTTGATGCTCAGAAGTCGTTCAAGATGACAGATCTAAGTGGAATAGGAAATTCTAGAATTAATATGCTAATTCCTTACAAATTCCTATTAGCCTAAGAAGAAATGACTGGGAGTTCAAAGTCTTGTTGAAAAGTCTACAATCAAGGCCATTGTTACTGATTTTTCTGCACTGAGAGAGAGTTTAAATGTGAGAACAGTGTTCATGACACACCACACACCAGATCCATACAGACATTTAGGCACTTAAATCTTACTGGATAATGAAGCTGGCTCACTGTGACGACTAAAGCTGACACCTATTTTTGACTTTTAGCATCAAAATCCTGATTTCCAGAACTACAAATCTGAGTCAAATGTACCATCGTCCTGCCTTTGACTAGACAGTCTGATAATGTTACAGCACAAGTACCTAGACAGGTGTGTTTTTTCTTATCCAAATGCAGCCTTGAGCATGCAAAACAGGCATGGAAAAGATGGTATTTTTTTACTACCGAAGATGTAGTTGTAAAATATATATACTATCTGTACAAGCTATCTTTACTTCAACAGACATAAATCTGAATAGATTTTTTTTCCTTTTTTATTTATTTAGCGCCAGTTTCTCACCAGATTACTTTGTAGACAAGTTTTCATGGATGGTGTAGAATTAAAAGATGTACTTATAAAGTCATACAGCACTTGCATACTTTAGTGTATTGGGACACCTCAGGCCAACCGGAATAAGAAACTACCAAAATGTGAGAAACAGCAATTTCTGTGATGTTCCATGAGCCCAAATCAGGTTGTTTACTCCTAAAATGGAACATACATGCATATTGCCAGAAATCTCCCTCTAAACGTATTGTGCTGTCTTAACTCTAGCTATGTGTTTTCTAAGCTGCATCTTAGAAAACAACCACCACGTGTGGAGGAAATGGATTCCCAGAATGCAGCTAGCAAGCTTTGGAAAAGGGAACCCATAGTGAACTGGGACACGGGAAGAAGATTTTTATCTCCTCATACATTATAAGGTTAACCTCAATACTCCATTTTACCCTGAAATCTCTTCTAAACAATGACCTTTCAACAATACGTTTCTGTTCAGGTTTTAATTTTAATCTGAAATACTCAGTTATATTTGGGAGGCCACTTTCAAAAAGTCAAATATTGCACAGGAACAACTGGAACAACTGTTGTGGAACTGCAGAAGGAGACCACCACCAGAGTGTTCTGGCAGGATAATTAATTATCTTTTTCTTTAGCAGAATTGTCAGACATGAGCCCTTAGATGCTGCAGGGAGCAAAGCTTTCACATGCATTATATTTGCATCACAAAAATATGTTTCTACGAATACGCCTTGTAGAATTCATGCCCTTCATTCTGGAATCTGAATCCTGTTTCCTACAAATATTTAAATCACGATTGCTACTAATAAGCTTCTAGCACTGGGTCTTGCTCTCCTTTGGAAAGCAATGGCACGTAGGAAGGAAAAGGAGTCTGATTTTTTTCATCAAATAACCCAGCTTTGCTGAGCAAACCTAACTTTTGCTTCCATGGCATTTTTGGTCTGGTTGTTTGAGATAGTCCTTTCACCTACGCTTCGTTTCTTCTGCCTGCATCAGAGTCTCTGTGGGCTCTGATGTACAAAGTCTAGCACAGTTGAGCCCCACTATCGTTTGACACTACTTTAAGAAATATGGCTTCCACTGCTGAAATTGGAAGTGCCATTGTTTTGACCTGTATTTCCCTGACAAACGCTTCGTGTATATTCTGTCTTCTTGCAGCACTAGCTCTTGCTCTTGGGTTTTCCTGTGAAAATAGAGGTAAGCTGTGTTCATATGGGCTTCTTTGTATGAACCTCCAGGAGTGGGTGTGATGTAGATGGATGTACACTCAGGGTTGTGATAATAGGACACACTCCAATTTGTGAATCATCTTTCTACTGTCTGGTAGAGGTGTGCTGGCCCCCAATTAGGGGAAATTTATTCCCTCCTGGAGATGCTTACCCTCAAATTGACCTCTGTTGTATGTCAGGGGTTATACTCCTTGTCATTACATCAGTCTTTGGGGCATCTCATGCAGAGGGGCTGACTCATTAGCAGCCAGCCTCCCGAAATTGTAAAGTCTGTATGGAGCCTGCCGAAACTGAAAGCTTGTCAAAACACCTGCTTCTCTTGGCTCCCTCTTGATCCTTTCTCCAAGATGATTTTCTCTCACATCTTTTTATTTTTAAAATAGTTTACGCTGCCAACTTAGATTCATCAAGTACTGCCCTTCCTCACCTTTCAATTCAGAATAGTCAGGTTTCTTTCATCAGCACAGTTCTTGGAAAAAGGTGTCTTTCTGCCCATGGCATTACCAAGATGCTTTTTTTTTACCAAGTTAAGAAATCATGAAGTATAGTAGCTATACAGCGCTTACACTGATATTCATCAAGAACTAGACATGACACAGAGATGATGCAAATGAAATACTTGGCAGTTAGAGGACTTCCAAGCCCCCTCCACACTTGTGTCAGATTTAGGAACACACCACAGTGGGCTTCCACCAAGAGACTGGAAAGCAGCATTAGACACAGCAACACAGAAAATGGGATTCTGTGGTGAGGAAAGATAAGCATTCTGGAAAGGCACTGTGAAAATGATTGCAATTAATGGCTTTCTCTTGTGATGGTGAAGAAGGCTAATTAGGGGACTATTCTCATTTCTTGATTTACCCTTCTGTCCCCTTTTATCCTTTGTGTCTCATTGCTGCATGACTTTTCCCTTTTCCTTAAAGGTACATAATCCAGATATGGCCTTGTATGGTGCTCCAGAAGATACAAAAAAGATTAATTCCCTGCTGCTTTCTTTGAATTTCTCACTGTTTTTTCAGGACTTCCTTAACATAGAACCTTTCTGCGAATCCTCCATGTTTGCTAGAATTTTCCCAGTCCAAAACCTGTGTTTCCCAAGAGCTTTCTGAGAAGTCCTAGCTGTAGACCTTTTCTAGGATTTCATTGATCTAGAATCCTTCTTAGAATTTTTGAAGAGTTCTTAGATATTCCACAATGGCTTTTGAAGAAAGATCTGGTATCCCTGTCATGCATACCTAGAATCCCTGCTTTGTTACCTAAAACCCCGAGGAGACAGAGACCTCTACTGAGATGGCTACCTAGAACCTGTCCCTTGATATCTAGTTTCCTTGGTATGATTACCTACAGCTTTTCCCAGCACATCTACACTTTGTCATACAGTTTTAGGGAAATTTCCAAATGCAATATGATGGAGCGAATGCTAAAAAAAGTCCAAAAGATTTCCCATTGTCATGGTATGGGACACCCATCAAGTACAAGGATGACCCCTGAAACTGTTTTATGGGAGAAAGATTATTAAAAGAGAGAAATTAACTTATTTCTTTAGTTTCCTAGTTACTAAAACTGGGGAGAACAAAACTGAGGAATACTGCCAGAAAGGAGAATCAAATCAGTTCAAAACTATGAGATGTCACAGGAGCTGAGTTAAGAACATCTGTACTGTGCAGTACGTATGGAGTTGCTGTTGATAAATAAAATACTGAGAACAGACCTGTAGTCAGAGGAGAACCACAAGCACATCTGAAAGGATGAAAATGGCATAAGTTCAAAACATATAGGCTTTCATTCCCCTGTCACTCAGTATGTGACTTGAATTAAAAGCTTACTCTTCACCCCTAACATTCTCATATTTTATTGAAGATGCACTGCTCCAAGAAGACTGAGTATGGTATCCGGCAATAGAAATAACACACAAAAGCACAGGAGAGGACTAAGATATATAGACAGAATTGAAGATAAAACACAACCATATTAAAGTCACTGTATTAAAAAATAAGTAGACCTGATTTTCTTCTGCATCAGAGCTTCCTTACGCCACTTTGTCAGAATAATGGGGCCATGAAGTGTGCATAACTGTAATTACTCCTACTCCAAAGATCCTTTAAGTTGACATTCTGGTATAAATGGAGTATTGTATATATGAGAATTGAGTTCAGTGTGGAGTAGATTTCACGTTTCTCTGAATTCCATATGCATTCCAAAATTTTAAGTAGGCAGGGCTATTTCCTTCTGTGGAAAATATGCATATTTCAGAGTCAACATTTTGTGCGTAGTAGAATTTCAATGGGCTTCACTGTACATCTTTACCACTCATACAGGTATGGTCACCTATGCAAAAGTGGCAAAAATGCTGCAAAATCATACTCTTAAAATTTTGCACCAACTTTGTTCAGCTGTGACTGCAAAAGAGACTCGGACTGCGATATCTTACATGGTATAGATCAATTTAGAGGAGTGTCCCAAGATGCTAGAGGAAACTGTACAAACTGTCCCAAAATAGTGTTAACCTTTTCTGTCTTGCAAAGGGTCTGTGGCTATCATTCCAACTGATTCATCCAACAGTTGTACTGAGACCAAAGGACGCTTTAATGAGATATTCTGTCTGCAATTTCTTGCTAGACTGAAAGGCTGGCCTTCTGTGGCAGCAGTTCTTTGGTATCAGAAGCATCAAATATTGTGTGGAGCATGTTCTCTACTTACATAATAAATAGATGGCCACCCTCGAAAGATGCATTTAAAATCCTAAGATTTCTCTAGGAGTAGGATGAGGTCAGAGGAGCTGAGGATGTAATTTAAGTTGCTAACAGGGAAATTGAAAAGTAGGTGAGAGAAACTGCCTTTCAAGGTTCTCCTTTATTATTTCCCTTTCTTCACTGAAATTCATATCAGGACAAGACCCACACAACACTTCAACAATCTCATAAGTCTGCTTCAGTATAAAATGTACTGCTCTGCTCAGGTGAATTGTACCTACTGGGTCTATACAGGTTAATGAAATCTAATCCTCCACTCTTGATAAAATCCATTAAGCAGTGACCAGCTGCTTTGTCTGGAATCCTAGCTCTGCTGTATCTCCCCTTCTTTCCCATCTGCCAGTCAACAATGTTTCTCAGGAAAGGTTTTTCCATTTATCAGGTTGACTTCTGCAGCCCTGCTGCATTTGGATCACTTTGAAAAAGAATTGCTGAAAAATGCAATAATAAGGAATATCTCTGGGACCTGATTGTTTGTTTTGGATTGTTTTATTCTGGGAGCAGGTTCCCTAGAGTGTATTTCTTGGCTAGCTAGAGTTCCTATAGCCTTACGGTCTTTTCAGTCTAAATATGTGATGGCTGCCCTTAAGTCTTTAACTGTAAACTTCACTAGGTAGATTACCTTGATAAAAATATATTTGGGGTATCCCCAGACTTCTGGCCAAACATAAATTTTAGATGAGAAGGGTTAACTAGCTCTGATTAGTGTTTATGGAATTTTAGCTTGTGAAATGACTGTTGAGTGAAGATGCACCCACCAAAATGCTGGTTCTGCAAAGCACTTAGTCATGATCTTAAGTTCTTTACTGAAACGGAGCCTGAGGCTAAACAAGTTTTAAATGGAAACATAACCTTGACTGCCACATATAAATCGGTAAGTTATATAAAGAAACTACCATTTTTGTATTTTCATTCAGAAAATTCAGTGGAATTAGTCAAGAGAAATGAACCTGCCATCAGTGACAGACCTAGATGATAATCCCTGATTAGAAATGTCTTCCAAGGCTCATCTTTTGGTATTAGCCTAATTTTAAAAAAAAGGAGGGTTTGTGCTACTGAGAAGTCTATGTTTTTAACAAAAAAAAAAAAAAAAATGAAATTGAATCACATTCAGCAAAGAAGTCTGAAATCTGTACAGTCCAATTCTATAGCAGTCCTGCCTAGTTAGAAACGTATTATGCAACTGTACTGTCTCAAAAGGTAGTGCTTGTCTGCAAAACAGAGACAGTAGGAACAAGAACAGGTACTTGAGAGTACTTCAGTGAGGAGAACAAAAACAAAGAAAAAAAGGAAGTGATAAAGAAAATCCAGCCACTGCTTCTCTTTCTGCTGGAGAAATAGGAGAAATAGTGATGCTATGGTCTCTGACCTTTTATTAACAAGCCAGTCACTTCCAGAGGACAGTGATTCATTGCAGGCCACCTTATCTGCATTTGAACAGACTCACCCCCAAGGCATTCCTTTGTCATATACTGTAACTACAGATGGCAATAGATTCCCTGGACTAGCGGAAATAGATTTATAAAGTTTAAAGTGCTACTTTATCCTATCTGCAATATGAAAGAACCTTTAATGAGATTTAGAAAATTATGGATAAAGCCTAGTTTGACTTTTGTAATAAAACATACATTGACATCTCTAACTAATGTGTATTGTCACAATGTAAGCTCATAGAGAAGAAAGGGTGCCTTATTTGAAGTATGAATTGATAAAAGGAATATGATACTGTATTTGAAGGTGGTACAAAGGCTGAAATTTTCCATAGGAATTAGAAAGAATAAAATGTCTTTCTTGATCTTGCCAATTGTATTTTGCAAATCAAATTGAGGAAAAATTCCTGCTTTAAATCAAACACTGGACAGTCAATGTCAGGTAAGAAACATTCTTTATACAGAATGGGTGAATGGTTCCACTCTGATTACCCTTTCGGGCAAAGTTTGGTATACCCTTACTGACCATGACTCTTCGAATTATCCCAATGAGAAGTAATCAAGCAGCTGAGACACAGTTTGTTTAAAAATCTTCTTAGGAAATGCTCAGTATCAACATAGGATCCTTTCAAATAAACAAATAATTGTGTCTGTGTGGTTACAGTCTGAAGGGGAACTCTTAATCTTGTACATATAAGGTTGCTTTCTTCTATTTTTATGACATTTACCTAATTCCTTAAATTCTGAATGACTTTGATTCCCACCTATGTATATTGCTTCAGAATTGCGTTGGATATAAAGAAAAAGGCCCAGTGACCCTATCTGGAGCTAGTAGCTTTGCTGTTTCCCAGTCCTGATTTACAAATAATCAGAATGTATGTACATTATGTAAATACCATTGCTGTTTCTTCCTTAGTTGAGGCTATTTTCCCTTTGTTCCTAGTCACAGCTGGTTAATTGTCACTATACAATCTGGACAGTTCACTTTAAACTCTCCACATGTAATTAGGGTTTCTAGTACAGTCATACTAAATATTTTGTCAGACACAAGTTATACATGCATTCTTTTAATGCTTCTGACCTACGATGCATTATCATTAGCTACAACTAAACTGAAGGACCTGGGAATACCTTATAACTTGAAGGTCCAGGTATGCTTCCATTCTCTCTGACTTGATTCCCACTCCATGACCTTGTTTGCGCCAGGGGAAAACACAGACATACAAATAGAGAAAAAGCCGTGACTTCTTTCCAAAGTTTTCCAGTTTGGCTGTGGGAAGACTATTCTCATTGTGAAGTGTGCTTCTTTTGTCATTAAGATGTGGTGCCTAGAGAATGGCTATGACATGTCATCACCCAGGATGACAGACCACAGCAGCATGCCACTTTCTCTACATAGTCCTCTCTCACACTTCACTTTCCTATAACCAGTGGATGCTCAGATTCAAGGGAGCTTGGTCATGAGTTAAAATCTGTAAAAAACATTTTGTGATCATTATATCTCGGATTCAGTACCTGTCCCAGAAATTCAACTACAAGGTCAATTTGTAGATTTTTACTTTCAACAAAGCTATGAAGGATTGAAACACAGCTACCCTAACCTTATTTTTCTTACTCTAATCCCCTTACCACTTCTCAAAGGTTATCCTCTCACAGATCACACTTCCAACATCTGCAGGACTTACTTTCTGTGAATTTTGCCATGTCACATAGACTAACGTAACATTTGTGGACCTGTTTGATTTGATAAGCTTAATTTTTATTTTCTTCTATACTTCAAAGGCTTTTTAGCATTCCATTTTGATGATTCACATCTTTCCATAATACAACACCAAATTCTTAAATTTACTAGGTAAATTTATGTCCTGCAAGTGGCAATCACACAGTGCAAAGTCTGTTTAAAGTGATCTAAGAAGTGTACTGGGGAATTCTCCTGAGTAAGAGAAAATCTCTCCCATCAGAAAGCTGCTGAAGTAGCTATTTGCACCCACCCTTTCATGTACTTCTAATGTGTGTGTGAGAACATAGCTTATGCCTGGAGGACTTCTGCAGGGAACAACACAGGGGAGCATGGGATAGTCCTAATGGAGCAATAATCCGACTTTCTTACTAGCAGGTAAAGCTGATTCCTTGTAGACAGCTGAGAATGTGGGAGGTGCAGTTTACTCTCTGTTACCACTCTTTTCTAGCTCCAAATGTCTGCCCTGTTTATTTTTCTCCTGTTCTTCTCATTATAATATACGCTTTTTTGGGTTTGAGTCTATGTTTTGATTTAGTGGTCTCCTTGGGCACCTTCTGCTCTTACGAGTAATCCTTATTCATAAAGAGCTCAGTTACAGGCAATAGGGCCTTAAATCTAATTTTTTTGGCATCTCTACTTGTATTTATGAAGAACTATTCTTCCGAATAAAGTTTTAGCTTGTGGTAAACAATAGTAAATAATGCCAACAGCTACAGTCTGGTTCCAGCTATACCAGCTCAAATGACCTGAAAACTCAGCCCTCTGTCAGACACTGTCGGTTTTCTAATGTGGAAAACTAAATAATTCTGTGACATTTGGAAACATTTCTCCCCCTAGCAGATCATGAATTTTGAAAGTGATGCTTAATTAGTCTTGCTTTTTGTTAGGGAACTGCGGAAAGATATCATGGAACTGCTAAAGAAGGATAAACCTGGATATCAGAAAGTGTCTGGTAGCTGGGAAGCAGATAAAACAAAACCTCCCTGCCTTACCTTTGTATGACAAAAAGCTTTCATCCCATTTGCACTGTACACCCAACATCAATATAGCACTACTTGGGTAACAGGGGACAGTGCAGCTAACAAAGAACGTGACTGGAAGATCGTAAGGAATACACATATTCCTTATTGTTCTTTAAAAAATATTGATTAAAACTGGTGGTTAAGGTAACTTTTGATGTGACATAATAACAGAAGCACATTGTCATTAGTCTGTAGTCCTTTAACTACATATACAGAGATGTATAGAGAGATATTCTATAATTTGTGTTTTCTACCTCTCTTTCTAGTAAGATAGTGGGTTTGGTTCTGGTAATTACTGGCTGCCTTCTCTCCCTTTTTGGCCTTCTGAAGTCTGCCAAGTTCAGGTGATGAGCAATTGAAGAATGGAACAGGCTATGTCATTATATTAACGATATAGATCATGAAGCTGTCTAGGAGAGAGGAAATATAACAGACAGGTTTAGCTGTTTTTTTTTTTCTTTTGGTGTAGATTTTTCTATCATTTCCAAGAAATAGAAACAAGAATGAAGCCACCAAATCTGCCATTTCCTCATAACTTCCAGTGATCCTTCATTGCTCTTTGGCCATTAATATCTCATTTAAGAAAGGAGTCTCACTAGCAGGATAGTGCAACAGAAAATTAATACAGTCCAGAATTCTTTGAAGGATTACTGGGTAGTGTGATATATCATATTTTAGCATACCGATTTTCCTCTGGCCTACCCTTCTTTCCATACATAGCTTCTGGTCCAGGGCAAATGCTGAGTTAGGTGCAAGAAAGGGATGGTACAGCACTGTTGGACAACTGTTGAGCCCAGGCCCTTCTCCTTGGTTCTGCGTCCCACTTCGAGGGAACATGACATGAAATGAAGGATCTTCACAATGATTTTCAAAATGTTCATAGACTGCACATAAGCCCTGACAGGATTTCGTAATTTAAGAGGAGCAGCATTACTTCAGTAGTAATCCTAAAGGTTTGTAGATGGGTGTCTTGTGAAGAACTGATTTCATCCCTAACTCTGGTACAGCCTTGCTGTGTGACCTTGGGCAAGCCACTTAACACCTGTGTTCCCCTACTCCCTGCTGTGTAAAATATTGCTGATTCTTATCTAGATTAAAAAAGAGCAGTGAGGCGATGTTCATTAATTATTGTTGGAGAGTGTTCTGCGATCCAATCCAATAAAAGTGTAGGATACAATGCTTTGCCCTTGTAGAATACATTCATCTGAGGAAGGTAAAGAATTATATCTTCCACTTTTATGTGAAAAGAAAGAAAACTAAGACACTTGGAAGCCTCATTGTAATTGCCTTTGAGTTTTGGTTTTTTTCTTTTTTTTCTGTACTGTACCCAAGGCTAAATTCGCAGAGGTGTTCATAAAACATGAAAAGATGCAGACAGACACCTTTTGCAATTTGCATAAATAGTCCAGGAATCTGCTCCTGGTGGAGTCAGGCACCTAGCATGCTTGGGTGGCTCCATCAGTCCCAAGGGAATACCCACCTACATCCCTAGGAGGCTAATTTTCTCTGGCCGTTTAAGCTGCATGTTCATTATTTGCAATGATTAAAGATACAGAGCAAATTTTCAAAATATATTGTGAAGCCGTTTTACAATATAGCCCTCCCTGTCATGCAAGATTTTTGAAATCTTTTGCAATATGAAGTTTTGGGGTGAGTCATTATTAAAATTTTGCCCTTATTTCTTTCTGCGTATTGATCCCATTTCATTTCTGAATTGAGCTACTATTAAAGAACACCTTAACCGGCTCCTCAGACGTACATCCTTTCAGTGCTATGAATGCAGAGCAGGTTGGAGAGCTCCTGGGTTCCATGGAAGATGTAGAAATGGTTATTCCTGATGGAGGGGATTTACCCTGTTGCAGCTGGTCTAGAGGATGATTAACAACTTTGGAAGCCCTGGAATGGCAGAGGAAGTAGTTGGGTGATGCTTTGGTGGAACTTAGCATATGCTGTTAGAAATTTTCAGTTTAGGTATGTGTTTAAAACAACTCCTACATATATAAGTTTTAAAGAAGAGGCCCAAATCAATAGCTATAAATTCAGATTTGCTTTTCTGTGTACTTTATGGACCTGTTATAAGCTCTATAACCATTTTCACTACACATCCCCCAGCTGATGTTTTCTCTTGGAAAATAGAATTTTTGGCTACCTTATGAGACATAAGGACAGAGACGTGGACATTCAGTTTGTCATTGTCTCATCACTAGTGTGAAAACCACTCCAGGAATGAGTCAGAATAGCCCAATGTCTGTGTTTCAGAAGAAAATATAAATCTTTGATTTACTCTTCATGAAATAGGTAGGTGCCTCCTTTGGATGTGCTGGAAGGAAATTTAGATTCTTCAGATATTTTAAACTTTAAGGCAATAGTTTGACAAGTACCTTTGTATTTGGAAAAGATGGTGTATCAATTGCACGGAGTTCTATTTTTTTCTGCTCAGCAACATCATAAGGAAAAAATACAGGTGAGTGTCACAGGGAGGTGTAAAACTCCGCTTCCAAAACAGACCAAGGAGAAGTGGAACTGTCAGTCAAAATCACAGAATCACAGAATGGTTTATGTTGGAAGGGACCTTAAAGACCATCCAGTCCCACCCCCCACCCTGGGCAAGGACACGTCCCACCAGACCAGGTTGCTCCAAGCCCCGTCCAACCTGGCCTTGAACCTCCAGGGATGGGGCAGCCACGGCTTCTCCGGGCAACCTGGGCCAGTGTCTCACCACCCTCACAGTAAAGAATTTCTTCCTAATGTCTAATCTAAATGCTCCACTCTTTTGGTTTAAAAACGATACCCCTGATCCTATAACTACACTCCCTGATAAAGAATCCCTCCCCATCTTCTCTGTAGCCCCTTTTGGGACTAAAAGGGGCTATAAGGTCTCCCTTGAGCCTCCTCTTCTCCAGGCTGAACAACCCCAACTCTCTCAGCCTGTCCTCACAGCAGAGGTGCTCCAGCCTCTGATCATCTTTGTGGCCTCCTCTGGACCTGCTCCAGCAGTCCCGTGTCTTTCCTGTGCTGAGGGCTCCAGAGCTGGACACAGTACTCGAGGTTGAGTCTCAGAGGGGCAGAGCAGAGGGGCAGAATCCCCTCCCTCTGGGAGAATCCCTCCCCAGCGTGGCCCCTGATGGCCACGCTGCTTTTGATGCAGCCCAGAATACAGTGGCTTTCTGGGCTGTGAGCGCACATTACTGGCTCCTGTTGAGCTTCTCATCAACCAACACTCCCGAGTTCATCTCAGCAGGGCTGCTCTCCATCCATTCTCCAATCAGCCTGTATTTGCGCTTGGGATTGCCCTGACCCATACGTAGGACTTGGCCTTGCTGAACTTCAGGGGGTTTGCATGGGCCCACCTCTCAAGCCTATCTGGTACCACAATCATTTCTAAGTAGCGTGGCAGTTACAGAGTTAATTTTCTGGGCCAGTATTTCCCCAGGTGGAAACCCATGGGAGAGTACTGGGAGCAAAGGCATTGGGTAGCTGCCTAAATGTTTTGATTGGATTCAGATGGGTCTTGGGTGCTACACCAAATCAGTGGGTAAAGTGGAAATCTGTGGAAGTTTGGGTCTGTATTTTCTCTATTGAAAACTTTCTGTATTGAATCTATGAGGCTTCTTTTTAGGTTTCTGTCTCTTGGTGTCCTGGTATAGATTTCTGCTGCTCTGCTTTTGAATTGATCAATGGGTAAACAGAAATAATAAGTGAATTAATGGTTGAAGCTGTTAAGTAGGATGTTTTTACTGGTGATGGGGGGAGCAGTGCTACTTAATGCATGGTCTTCTTAAGTTTATCGTTGCATATATTTCAGAAACTCCTGTTCAGGAGACAAGGCTATTTTACAAGAAAGCTGTCTTAGTGGTTGCAGTGTCCCATTAAATGTGATTTCTTCTGTAAATGTGTGTTTTTGCATTTTAAAAACGGTAAGCAAAATCTGAGAGTGCATGGTTCAAATGGAGAACTCTGAATTCTGGTGGAGCATGTCAGAGAACTGAGGGTTTGTTTTTTGTTTGGTTTGTTTTTGTTTTTTTGTATGCAGCTGCATATTGCCCTATGGTTGATTCTGTGGGAAAGTCCTTGGTGGTACTTCTGGAGGCTTTGCTAAGTGTGCAGTTCACTGTGATGCTCTCAGCTTGTTCTACAGAGAGCTTGTCCTACTTGAAATAGGAAAATAAAGGGAAGAAAGTCTTGGGGAGGGGACAGAGAGACAGGTGAGATTATGAGGGCTGCAAAGACTTGTGTAGAAGAGAGCTTTAATACTTGTGTACATATATATGTGCACACACATAAAAAGGCTCTTGTGTCTTCAAATCTCATGAAAATAAAGAAAGCTTAACAATAGTTGTGTTGCTACTTTACATCCATTTTTGCTTTGATGGTTATGGGTTCCTGCTCCAATGTTACGTTTTGGCACTCAGTGAGTACGTGCATTTTCTCCCCTCCCACAACGTGCATGCTTTTTTTTTTTTTTCTTTTCATTGTGAGATGTGCTGGGAGTACAGTGATTGTTATCATCCTGAATACTTAGTACCAAATTAGATGCTTTTTTCTGGTCGCTGCTGTGAGCAGCAGCTGTCTTGGTTGGGTAATAGCTTATTTTGTTTGATAAAGTTGGAAGAGAATGAAACAAACCAGGGAAAAATCAGTAATTCTCCTTGTAACGGAGGGGACATGTATCCAGCATAGTTTTTGTCACTATGTATACTGAATCATCTTACAGATGACCAAATACTAGGTAAATTTCTTCTATTCTTACTCAGAGGTGTCATTCTAGTTATCCAGGAAGTGTACCTAGAAAACAGAGTTTAATTTTCCTTACTATGCTAAAGCCCCCCGAAATAGGTACTGCTGAACTTTTTAACTGTCTGCAGATGTTTGGATACTTGGTCTAAAAGGGGCTTTATTTTTCCTGAAAGTAGTACTACTCAAAATGTCACAGTCTGCACACCTCTAAATTAATTTTGGAGATGGTAGGCATTAAAAGACGAGGGTCATGGCTTACACCCATTCCCAAAGAAATTGTTAGGTACTTTTTTTTAATTCATGGTTTTGTATTTGCTATTCTTTCCTTCCCTGGGATATAGTTAAGATCCTTTTGGAAGGAGCAGGACAGGATCTTTCAGAAGGAAAAAAATGACAGAAAATGTTAAACTTCTCTGTCGTTCCCTTGTTTTCACAGACGAGGGAACAGAGTTCCCTTAGTGTTTTGATTTGCTTCTTCTGAGGCTGACTAAGTAAGATAAATAGAGAAGTCAGCATGGTTTTTTGCTGAATTAATGCTGTGTACCTAAAGGAGATGTCTGATGTGTGAACCCAGTGGGTCAACATGAGTGAACTTATGAATTCTAAAACGTTTAAAAAGAGATGTAAAAAATAATAAAAATATCTTGGCAAAGACCAGTGAGGAAAAAGATTATTTAAAAATACACAGGAATCCAAGAGAGGCTTAATAATTGCATTAGGTATATTAAGCTATGGTGTTGCTTTTCCTTTCTAGAAGAGGAGTCCTGGCTTCTAGGATTAGCCTGACAAGACGCACTGCATTGAACCATCCTGCATTGATAAGTAGATTGCTCGGTTGGGCTGCTGTAAATAGTCTTGTGAATTTTTTACTTTGAGTAGTGAATTTTCCTTGCTTTACAGAATTAATATGTAGGATCTTTACCTCAAGTGAAACTTAGTTTTTCTGTATTCTTCAGTGTTGCTGCCCTCATTCATCTGAGGACCATTCCCTGTAATCTTTTTCTTCCTTTTAGAGCTTATTTTATTTAAAATTTATTTAACAACCTGTTGAAGTATCAACTTCTGTAACAAATCCTAGAGGCACATCACTTTGAATTAATCTGGTACCTACACAATGATGTGGAGTAAGGCTGTTTTCTTTGATCTTAGGTTTTTTTTAAACTGGGAGGGGAAAGCCCTGAGATTACCAAGAGATCTTGAAAGAGAAGTGTGAAATCTTTCTCTTTCTCTTGTCCTTTAGTTTTCCTCTTCCATGCTGAGTCTAAACTAATCAAGAGCATGAATCAAAAAGACCAGTATGATGAGTGTCCACCAAGTCCTTAAGGATATGGGTTTTTTCAAGCCTTTTTCTCTGTGGGTGTACTTGTGTTTTAATAGTACAAACTTTAAGGATGGCTGTTTGTGAGAACTGAAGGTGCCTTTTCCCCCCCACCCCCCCTTTTAGAAATCTGTTGCAGACTGCCACCTCTAAATCATGCTTAGAGGCTTTTGATCTCTGCAATATACACTATAGTGGCTTGTGACACTGCTTCCTATTGTAATATAGTAAGTCATTTAACATAGGATAGTCCCTCCAGCGAGCTGGTGGAAAGTCTTCTGTAGTGTACAGTATTTGGGAACTTGAGGTCTTGACTTTAAATGCCGGTACGGTTCTGGTAGGCAGAAAGCAATTACCAGCCCTGGAACCTGTCCAGAACAGTGAGGCTAACCACGTTCCTCTTTTCGATAGTGTCCTGGTAATGCTAATAACCAAAAGCTCACTCTTAATATATTTGCTGAGAGACATGCATTCTAATAAGCAAGCACAGACATATACTTACTTTTTTCAGTTTTCATTTGAATATGTATGAATACATTTAACATCGGACAAAGCAGGTCGAACATGAATTTGCAAATAGACATGCAGTATGGAGACTTATAGAATGCTTGCCTGGGTAAAACTGCAGCAGGTAAATTATGGGTGCTGTAGTGTATAATCTGCGCTATTATCATAATTCCTATCTGCATTATCTTTTGAATGTAGATGAAAATATTTTATATAACAGAATTAAATATCAGTGTTTGTTGTACTGTATTTAATACTTCGATACCTTTTAAGTACGTTATGCTGCAACGAATAATTCAAGTGGAATTTAGATCAGTGATTGCTTGTAAAATGTCTGAGTGAAACAGCTGAAATTGAGCATAGCTGAGGCTTCAAGAATACGTTGTGAATGTAAGACCTTGAAATTGAATACAAGTTCATTAAAGAACACTGCAATGAAATAATAGGATTATTATCAGTATCTTTTGTAAAACTGTTCCAAACCATGACTCTATTCTGCTGTCTGGGTGTTTTCTGTGATTAAATGATTTATGGCCAACTAGCTTCTAAGACTCTGGATGTCATCCTGCTATAAACCATTTTCTTGTTTGTGTGCTGGCATGGTTTTCAGCTCTGTTGCACTTAGCAGTAGTCAAAGGAGGTGTCTTTCAGCTTTCTGCTCTTGAAGACCCCTGTGCCTTCAGCTTCACAACACACTTGGTGTTCCCAGTTATAGGCTCTAAAATAAAGTGTAGTGGGAGATGCAGCTACAAGCGTGGGATTTGCAGCTGCTGACAAAGAGATCCTGCTGCATTTATCTGGCAATTTTTAGAAAGCCTTCTCTTGTAGTTATATTTCACTTCTTTCTAATATCTAACCCAAATGTTAATACATTTTGATAAAGGGCTTGATAACACCTCAAAGACTGTATCTAGGGTTGTGGCCTTTCTGTATGGTCAGACTCAGCCTCCTCTATTAATGTGTTTTCCTTGGGATTTTCACACGGCATGCTAAGAGCACAGATGTTCCTGGTGCATGCGGAAGACTGAGGCAGGATAAAAATAGTAGTAAGGGACCATGGAAGCTTAAATGTTTGTATTTGATTTGCAATACCTGGGGATAAGTTCTGTCTTTTGCCTTTTTTAGCAAGGTTCTCATGTTCACTTTGCATCAGCTGCAAAAAAAATTAAAATGGAGAGGTTAAGCATTAAATCAGCCAAAACCGTCAGGAGATGTTTGATCAAGTTCTGATGTCCTGTGTGCTTCCTCTGATACCACAAATGTCCCTGCCGTGGGTTTTACTCATTCATTTGATGCTGTTTGGATGACTACATTTCAAACTGGTCAGAGAGAGGATATGGGAGAGAAATGTCTTACCCTCCATGTAACCATCCAATAAAGATAAGAAAAATTAAGCAAGATTCATGGAAAGAGATGATGGTGTTGAGATATTGTAGAAGAGCAGCAAAAACTCTTGTTTGTTCACAGCTGCTCTTCCAGTGCAATCCCAACAGTAAAAGCCAGAGTAGAGTGTTTCTTGTGGAGTATTAAATACATCTTTTACTCCGAATTCAGACTAGAAAACATCCAGGCACACATGAAATCTGTTTACATTTTACGGGCTTAACTTTCTATGCTTCTGTGGCTTGAAGGGCTGACTAAACCATACATTAAGGTCCTGAAGCAAGCAAGAAGAATCTCATGCCTGGTTATCTCACCTGTGTCACGTACAGGCCCATCTACCTCATCCCACTGAAACTGTGAATGGTGTTCTTTGGTTAGAGCCACTGAATGGGGAAGGAAGGGGAAATGTTGGTTAAAATGCGTACCCCATCAGTTGGGTACTTCTGGCTTCGTCTCTGGTTACTGAGACAGGGAAGTGGGGAAAAGGCCTAGAGGGCCAAAAGCAGAAGCGATGTTATGAGCCACAGAGAAAGGATGTCCTACCCTTATGGTCAAAGTCATCCCTTTCCTTCCATATGCTATGATTACTTAGTAGGTGCTGCCCACTGCCTGGAGCTCTTAGGACAAAGAGGTTTCTCTGCCTCGCTGTAGTTACGGTCTGTTCTACTAGTAATTGCTGGCGTCTGCTTGTGATAAAGCTCTTTGTAAGCAAACAAAAAGCATGTTACGCTTTGATTCACAGGATATTAAATCTTGTGTGGAGTCAAAGAAACAATTTGCTGCGTGGCACAGAATGACCTGTCCAACTGTAGCTAGCGACCTTTATCCAAATGAAAAACCTTCCTACAAACATCTGCCTTAAATGAGAAAGATTTCTTGAAAGCATATGCTGAATACTTAAGTCTTGGGAACTGTAAGGCATTTTGATTAAATAAGAACAGTTCCTGTGAAGTTTTGGGAGCATTTCATTACCATATGATAAGTCACAGTAGAAAGTGATAGGAGTTAACTGACTTTGAGCACTTTTGGATTTCCTTCCCAGTTATGACAGTGCGTGTTTGAACGTTGCTGCTTAGGTCTCTGAGGACTTTCCTAGTGACTTACTGAAGGCAACAGGTCTATCAATATTATGCAACAACTGGATTCCTGAGAGCAAGTGAAAACGTATCTAGGATATATGTTATAGGGCATAAACAACTTTTATTAAGGCTGGATCCAAAGCTTGGGTTTCTAATTGAGCTTTGACAGGCACTAGTTCTTGGCACTTACTAATTTGGAACTGTGTATGTGTTTGGGTTTTTTTGTCTGGCTAAGTGTGTCTTACACTAAAGACATTGGGCTGTGCCCGTGTGCTCCGAGTACAGAGAAGGCTAATCTGTAAAACCAGTAATTGCCTAGTATAGAAAGCTTATAATTCTATGTATTTCACTATATTATCTAATGGAAAATAGACTAAACACCTGATCGAGCAAAGAAAATAAAAATTCAAAACTTCATGATGTTTCTTTAAAACTCATTAAGTGAAGATAAAAATCTACCAGTTAATTTTATTAATTTAAACTTATATGGAAGTGAATTAACTTGAAGATCTGGATGACTAAAATCATCCCAATGTGCATTTAGGGGTTTAATATTTTATCTGTAGTTTGTTAGGCTGTAGTTACACGCGCACTTTTTGGTAGGCTGACCAGTTCCTGCCTCTTTCTTCTTTCCCCAAGGTGTTCATCCCTACCTGTCAGTGTGGGGCTGTATGGATTAATGTATAGGGCCTTGGAGAAGTGGGTGGGTAGAGCAGCTGCTGCTGAAGCTGTTGTAAGCAGCACTGATGGTGAACATCTAACTGTGGTCCTGTTTTCTTTGGAGCACTGTTTCACAAAGTCATTATGTGACTGGAGAGCAGCCCTGAGGAGAAGGAGACTTGGGAGTGCTCATGGATGAGAAGCTCAACATGAGCCGGCAGTGCGCGCTGGCAGCCCAGAAAGCCAACCGTATCCTGGGTTGCATCAAAAGAAGCGTGGCCAGCAGGGCACGGGAGGTGATTCTCCCCCTCTACTCTGCGCTTGTGAGACCCCACCTGGAGTACTGTGTCCAGCTCTGGAGTCCTCAACATAGAAAGGACATGGAACTGTTGGAACAGGTCCAGCGAAGGGCCACTAAGATGATTAGAGGGATGGAGCACCTCTCCTATGAGGACAGGCTGAGAGAGCTGGGGCTGTTCAGCCTGGAGAAGAGAAGGCTCCGGGGAGACCTGATAGCAGCCTTTCAGTATCTGAAGGGAGCCTACAGGAGAGCTGGAGAGGGACTCTTTGTCAGGAAGTCTAGTGATAGGACAAGGGGTAATGGTTTTAAATTGGAAGAGGGGAGATTTAGATTAGATATCAGGAAGAAGTTCTTTACTGTGAGGGTGGTGAGGCACTGGAACAGGTTACCCAGGGAAGTTGTGGAGGCCCCATCCCTGGAAGTGTTTAAGGCCAGGCTGGATGGGGCTTTGAGCAACCTGCTGTAGTCAGAGGTGTCCCTGCCCATGGCAGGGGGGTTGGAACTTGATGATCTTTAAGGTCCCTTCCAACTCTAACCATTCTATGATTCTATGATTATGAAATGAGTAATCTAATTCTTATGCTTTACACTTTTTTTTTTTTAAAGTGAGCACTGCAAACATAGTAGGATTCAGAATGCTTCACACGCTTCTTGTTTAGTGTGCCTTTTCCTTAGGCTTGTTTTCCTTCTTAAGCAAGATGAATTGTTGAATATATTTGTATGCTGTTGTGCTCCAAATTATGTATTCACAGATTTATTTTTTTTTGTCTGCACACAACTAGTTGGGCGTAGATACTCATTTTTAATAAGAAAGTGGCAAGATTCCAAGCCATTGTTTTCTGCTTTTTGGTTGGTGTGTTGTTTTTTTTTTTTTTTGTGTGTCATTTTCCCCACGGAATTACAAACTGAGATGAGGCAGATTGAGGGCAAGCATGTGGTTACAAACAACTTCTGAATAATTTCATTTCAGATGCTTAGTGATGACTTTGAAAACTTTGCAGGTAAAACACAAACTTTTCAAGTAAAACAAAATCTATGAGATCAACAATTCCCTGTGTGTGCCTGTTCATTTTGTTTTTTCTTTCCCTTTGTTATTGCATCTGTTGCAAGGAAAGCCTAAAATGATTCTGATATTCCATTCATGCAGAAAATTTTGACAAAGTTCAATATATTTCAGTTCCTGAACTTTTTTTTATTAATTAAATCTCAGCTCTTGTGCAGTGCTCTGTCTTGGTAGTGTGAGAGGAGGGTGTCATTTGGAAAGAAGACATAATGAGGGATGAGCCCTAGCACAATAAGAGGTTTCTTGTTTTCCCACCTAGGTTTGAAAGACACTTTGGTGAAGTGTCTTTCCAAAGCTCTTCCTCTCTGCCCTATGGCCCAGTGGCTTAAGGGTCCCCAGTTTAAATTGTTCCTTTTGCTTGATTTGGGGTGGGGATTTGGACTTCACTTTTTTGAATGAGTCATTCATAAAGAAAACATCTAAGTGCCTCCAGTGGAGCTGTTCCACTTTGGATAACGTCATTAAAATTGTCAAATGCAGAGTGGCTGGCTGGCTCAGAAGAATGTGCAATGTTGGTCTTATCCATTACAGCTTGCTAAGCTACCCTGTGCTTCTTAGTCTGGAAAATTGCCGGTCTTCTGTGGAAAAACTGCCTTAAATAAACTTTGTCTTGCAGTCTTTGTCCAGAGGTAGTCAGCAGGCTCTTGGCACTGTTACAGGAACAGCCACGTGGTTGTTCAATAGCTCTGCCCCAATGTTTGGGGTTTGCGGATGTAAGAGATTCTTTGGTCTCTCTGTCTCTGTCCTAGAGATAATGCAGTTCTCTGGATCTCATTTTATTCTGCAGACTTCAGCAGAGTGTAACTCATTGCTAAATTGGTAAATCTTTGGCTAAAGTCTTCCTGCAAAGCCATGAGGATCTTACAGACATTTCTATCAGTCCCAGCTGTTGCTCTCACTGTTGATGTCCCACAGCTCCTTTAGGTCAGTATGTGAGATTGTAAAGTATTCTGCTTCTTAGTGTTGCCTTCTCAGTCCTGAAGCAGGTAATGTTGGTTTGTTTTGGGGTTTTTTCCCCTTTCAGCACATCATGCTTCTCCCCTGAATGCGGTAGTGGAGTTAAAGCAGTATTCATAACTCATCTCATCGCTTCAAAGAACCAGATATGATCACAGCAGAATCAAAAAATGAATGCTGAAACAGAAGCAAAAGGGTGAAATATATTACACTGATGACATTATGGCAACATAATGAAGAAACTGAAAGGTGCAAAATGAGATCTTATATTTTCCTTAAATTTAGTAAACCCATTCATTTGAGCTTTATGGATGTGATGAACATCAATAAGATTGATTAAAAAAGGCTGTAGAATGTTAAAATTATACCAAGTTGCTTGCAGCTTCAGTATTATTCATGCTTGCAATGGGCCATTACCTATACACTCTTCTTTACAGGGGAAAATAATAAATTAATTGCTTTCTTCTGTCTGTTTTTACCTTGCCTAGAGCTTGTCAACAACTTCTCTTTAAAGATTGCTGCAATTGCCATTTGCATAGTAAAATCTGCTTCTTCAGCTTGGCAGAAACTTTGCCATAAGCCTTGTTTCTTCTGAAAAATTGGCCCTGCTTACTTACAGTGCAGCCTGCTGCTGTTTGATAGAAGCCTTGGGAAAGCGAGTAGAGCAAG
The DNA here is from genome assembly GCA_013398295.1 of Chionis minor. Taxonomy (NCBI): domain Eukaryota; kingdom Metazoa; phylum Chordata; class Aves; order Charadriiformes; family Chionidae; genus Chionis; species Chionis minor. Next base: position 1,124,976 of record VZSF01011008.1, on the reverse strand, counting down.
TGGCGAGATGTACAAGGGACAGACCTCTTGGAGGTGGCACTAGCTTAGGAGGGGCAAGGGCAATGGAAATAATTGCATTCAGCTGAAGTTGCTAGAAGCCTTGCTCTTACAATTATAACTGAAAACCAAATCAAAGCCTGTGGCTGCTGTAGGTTGTTTGGAGGATGTATGATTATTTAAGCCTTAGACTCCCTATTTACAAGCTGCAAAGAGCTTGCACAGAGAATGTTTTCACTTGGACTGCACACCAGAAAGAGGAAATCTGATTTACCTCAAACTCATTTGTTCATCCAAAAGATAAGGAGAAAGACTAGAGATGTTGTAAGGTTGATGTGAAGCGAAGTGAAGCTGAGGAGGAATGGTCAGGCTCTATTTGTGTTTATTTAACTCAACAATAGAGTCGTACTTCTGGGAGGCAAATATTCACGTGGCAGAAATGTAAGGGGATTAAAAAAGGAATTTAATCTTTCATCAATTTCTCTGTGGAGCTGACAATGTTTGGGTAATTAAACTGTTTACCTACATTTTGTGTGCCTGCTGTTACAGCTGGATGTTGTCACCCTCATTTTTTTTCCACTGTATAATTTACTGCATTAACAAGTCACTGAGACTTCATCTGCCTGCAAACTCATCCACCCTTGGAATGAAGGGAGGTTTTTGCACTCCGTGTACAGGTGCTTTAGGGATCCACTGAAGGAGAAGGATCATTTTGATTGATATAATGTGTGTATTTTGAATTATTTGTTCTGAATTGTGCCTGGAAAAGTAGGAGGCATCCTTTCTCCTCTTGAATGACGGAATACTTGAGCAATTGCAGTTCTGTAGGGAAGCCAGCCAAGCTGTTGCTTTGAAATCTGTTCATACTACTGAGTCTCTGACTAGTGTAGATAGCTTATAAACTAAAACAGGACCATATGTGGTATTTTCATCATGTATATGCTTTATGATTTCCTAAGGCTAACTTGTGTAATATCCCTTCTGGAGAGGAGGCTGTGTTGTGCCCCTTTCATTGCTTTCCGCCCCCTTCCCCCAGTTGTTTTTCAGAGGAAAACCAGCCAGACCCAGCTGCGAGGAGCAGTAGCAGAAGCAGCCAGGCACAGCCTCCTGCCACTCAGACAGGGCTTCACCCTTTTCCTGACAGTTTGCTTGAATATTTCCTTAGTATTTTTCACTTCATACCAACACCTTTTTCTCCAGTTCTGTTTCACGTAGCCTCTTCTGTTGAGTTTTTTTCTCCATCCCTTTACTTGTTCTTTACTAACTCCTCCCTACACCTGAGAAGAAGAGCTGATGCTTGTCAGAGTCAGTTCATATTTTATATATTTTTCTCTTTACAGAACATCTTCAGGGTGGGCAGACTTCACTAGTCTGTGTGCATAGCACAATGGTATCTATTCGTCACCGTCCCTTAAATGTGACTAGTAAGCTTCATTAACAATATCTGTTTCTACCATTGTCTTCATCGTGAATACATGAAGCAGTCAGTTTGACTGGAAAAATCGCTAGAAAAATTAACCCTTCTTGTTCTTGAAAACTAAAACATTAATTTCAAAACCCGATCTTTTCATAGGACCCCACTGCTTTTACTTGAAGAAAAGTTCCTTTGAAAAATATTGGTCTGAGGGATGTGGGCGCTGCTCCTCCTTTCCTTTTTCTCTAGTGGAAACAGAAGCGCTGCCTTAGCACGGGCATACCATAGGAAACCTCGACTTTTCTGTATACATTTTAATGGTTTTCACAAAAATGATACATAGAAGCAGGTGCTAAGTCCACCGTGCCTCACTTACTTGCTTTCACGTGCTACTGATGCTTTACAGGAAAAATGCCAAAAATTGCCAATGAAATGAAACTTTTAGAAGTAGGCATAAAAAAAAAAAATTATTCTTAGTTCTGAAACCAGACTTGTGAACATCTATGGCATCTTTATGAACGAAAGAGCATCTCGAAAGCTAGCAAGCCAGAGTGATGCAAGACAGACCAACATATTTATTGATGCTGGGCATAATAAGAAATTCCTTTAAACAGATGTGAATATTTCCTCTGAGGTAAATTCCTTGAATAATCTCAGAAGAACAGTAGTGCTGAGACACTGGACCAGCCTCTGCCCCAGGCTAAGGAAAGAAAGGGGAAGAAGCACAGGGCACAGAAGAGTTTACGCTAAACCTGAAGCCCAAACCAAAATAACCTATTGAATTTGCAGTGAATGTCCTGAGCTAAGGCAAACTCCAGCCACCCAAATTCCTTTTTAGCTTGATATGGTGAGATACTTGCGAGGTGACTTTCCAGCTGTCTCCTGCAGGCTCTGGATGTTCTTCCCAGCAGGACTGCTGATGCGGTATCACTCTCGAGAAATGCCAGTTCAACAGCCCACAGGACACCAGAATGCTTGACATGTGAACTAAGAGTTGCTGGTGCTGTCTGGTGTTGGTTCACAGTGAGATGGTATAATTTTTATTTTTTTTTCCATCTTTGGCATTAACTTTCTGTTATATAAAGAGAGAAATCTGAGTTCTTTTCTATTAAAAACTCGCATGTATTTTTCATGCTGAGGCAGAGTTGATTTCAGGGCTTGTTTACCAAACTCAAAGTATTTCTTTGGTCTATTTCTATGTAACTGTTTGTGTTATTCTACATTTTTTTGCCTACCAAAAATCTTTCTGAAAACAGTTCAATTATTCATTTCAACAGACTTTGCAAAATACAAAACACAAAGAAAGGAAAACTTCTACGGCGTAAACTGTAAATTTAAAAAAAAAATTAAATATACTTTTAAACTGCTCTTGACAAAACAAAAGTAAAACCTACCAAACACAAACAGTGTCTGAAAGTTGAAGCTGAATGTGTTCTTATTGTTAAGCTAAAAAAAAATACTTCTGGAACTTGTGAGAAAAGCTGTCATGTCAACAAGATCTGGTTTTAAGCCATCTGTGATTCAACATGGCCGGTGCCGTGCTGCTTTTCTTCCTCTTACTTTAGATATGAGAAGCCAATGATATATGTAGTTCTTAAAAACATTACGTAGTAGCGTTGTATAGAAGATACTAATTAAAGTTAAATGATTCTGGTAGAGATCATGCAGGTATGTAAAAGGGAGTAATCCTGGGGAAACAGGAGTCTTTATGAATACTTATTTAGATCTATTGCATCTACAAAACACATTACATCTATAAAAACCACCATATCTATAAAACCAAATGAGCAAACAGAAACCTTATACAAAAGTACTTAAGGATGCTCAGGGCCACCTTCCACCCACTTGAAAGAGAGGAAATATGAGGAAAGAATTGTATATTTTTTCATACCCTGGTGGTGCTGACACTTGTTTGTTTCAATCTCGGGGAAGACTTTTATTCCTTCTTGGGCACTGTATCAGTATTCATGGAAGCTTCTGCAGCTTACCTTCAGGACAAGAGCCCTGTTGCAGCAGGTTTGCGGTGGGTTTTTTTTCCAATACTTCGGGGAAGCTATTTTGCCTTTGCATTGATGAGGCCATTTCTGGGGGGTTGTTATGCAGCCAATCTGTGCAAAAGCTCAAAAGTTCAATTATTTCACCTCCCTTTTCAGAGAGATGATCAAAGCAGTTGACAGGGAACGTGAGGAGCAGGGAGTGCACCAGACAGAGGAGGAAATGAATGAGTGCAGACAGAAGCACAAGAAAATTTCCTTTTCTTCCTTCAGCCTGTTCAGAGGATAGGGCAGAATGGGGTTGGAAAGTTGCTTGTTTGTGACCTCTGTGTGATGGGAAGCTCTGACCTGTCCCTCTGACACGGCCTCGTAACCAGAGGGCCTGACCAGGGCTCTCTTGTGTCCACATATACCTGAAACATTCTGTACTGGGATTGAAAAAAAAAAAAAAAAGGAGAATCCTGAGTTTTGGGTCTAGTTCAAAAACAATGCTGTTACCATACAGGAATATAATCGCACACCACGAGCCCTGTTTTCAGCTTTCAGAAAGTGGGCTGGCATACATTGGTCCTCTTCTACAGAGGTGTAAGCATATGCCTTGTTACACATTCACGTCAGGGTAGAAATCTGAACTCTTAAAGCTCTAACTTTTGCAATTTCCATCTGCTCGTGGGTTTTAAGGACCAAGGGGACCACTATGATCACCTTGTCTGACTTCCTGCATAACACGGGCCGTAGATTTCACATAGTAATCCTCGGAACCAGCCTATAACTTCCAGCACAACTACAGCATAAAAAGCACAACAAATTTCATACCTTCTGCAAGAACTATTGCCAGATTTTAACTACAGTATCTTAGAGATAAAGGATAAGCCTTCACTTCACAAGGCAATTCTCACCTAACAGTACAAAACTTTAAAAAAAAAAATTATGTGTGCCAAGCTATGCAATTATTGCAAAGAATAAAACCAAAAAACCCTCCACTGTTCCTTTTAGAAATACCTATTATTATTATTTTGGTAATGCTAACCCAATCAAGGGGGGTTGGTTTGTTTTTGGTAACCCTAACCCAAGCAAACAGTTTTTTTGTTAAATGGCAGCTCTGTCTATGCAGTTAATTCCTTTAGTTCTGGCAACATCTAAGCTTCATTTATTTCTCTGTGCGATGGACTGCAGGGGCTCCTTTAACTCCTGTAGAAACTCTGTTTGGCAAAAATTGTGGACTTCTGGCATTTCTGGTCTTCTTCAGGCATCTTTTCTCAATAGTGTGTTTTGGTTTTCCTCCTCCTGTTTTGTTTCGGATTACACTTTGATTCTACACATCTGAAGTAGTTTCATATCTGTTTTGTAGGTGGCAGCTATTTAATTTAGAAGACTGACTTCATCTGATTGCTTTGGAATTTTACAGCTCAGCCAATTACTAGTTATTTCTAATAACAGAGCCAATTACTATTTTTTTCTAATAAGTGTTATATAGACAACAACTACTGCTATCTGTAATGGCTTTAAAATTCAAATTGCATGTAATTTATTTTTACTTTATTGTGAAAAATATTCCCTTCTTTCCCTTACTCCAAACAGTATTCTAATGCTTGAAACTCAACTTTCTCTTATTAAATACTGGAAAGTTTCAGATGTTTCATATGGTATCCTCACAAGTAAGTCAGTCCTCTATCGATTTAGTGTTCTCTCTACCGTTCAAGTTTACCATATTTTATAGTGTCTTTGGCGCATTCTGTTTAGACTAATTCCTTCGCATAAATTGCAATCCATGAGTATTGCACCATGAGGAAAATAGACAAGCACATCTTTAAAGGGGGAATATGAAGATGAGCTGGAACTAGAATGCATAATAAAAAGCACTTCTGTCTAATGAACATTTGAGCTTTTAAAAAATATTTCTTTTCTCAGAGCAGGGACGTAAGGTTCAAACCTTTGAATGGTTTGTGAACTGAAACTAAAAAAGTATGCACTGGGTTAATCAACACATTTAATTGAGATATTGACCATTTACATTTAGAACAAAGATTGAAACATTCTATAATTCTTAAGTCTAAATGAAGAAATCTCTTACTAAAATATCAAAACATGACCTTTCAGCAACTTAAAGCTTTTTTTCCTTTTATGCCAGAACAGAAAATTCATCAGGACAACAAAAGGGGGGGAAAAAAATCGCAGAACTGTTTCCGCAAAATAATTAGCAAATCAATATTTATTAAGAATTAATTAAAAATTAATGAGCAGCTCTAGTTGAGATGCTTCAGAAAATGACTCAGATAAGACACTTGAGCATTAACCAAGAACTTACTGTCTAGCCTCTCCTTTGACAATCCGAAAAGAACTGCCTGTGTACCTTAATCTTGGATATTTTTGTACTGTTTTGATACTATCTGCTACAATGCATGTGTAGTTCTTTCTCTAACCAAATAATTTATGTAGTCAGTCACTTAAATACTATAAAAAAACAGATTATATCTTTACAGAATCAATGTAATATTGCATGGGGAATTGCTTCAGCCAGAAAGAATTTCTCTTGAATAGTGAACATTGCTAGAGGAGTTTCTCCTGCCTTTTTTTTCTGCAACAGTGTATGGTGCTCAATTTAGCATAGGAATCAGCTCATCAAATCACTTAGTAAGGCAGGTGCTTATGTGCTGCTGAGTAGAAGCTCTTGTCATTCTTTTCTTCCTTCATCATCTTGTGGAGAAGCAGAAAGGAATTTCGTGGTTTCCCAGGAGTGTTGCAGCTGATGCCAATGCAACAAGCCTTGTTATTAGGGCAAATGCTTGTCATGTTCTCTGTCTCTCTCTCGCACGCATAGCGGAATCGTATCAATCTGACACGAAATGTTTAGGACATCTAGTGTCTCGTATGCAATCATTTATTTTTAATCTGCATTCGTACCATGCATTTCAATCATGCTTCAATATTTTACTGATTCAGTGGTAATATGTGTCTGAAAAGCTGAAAGCTATAAATTTTATGTTAATTGACAATATAACATCTGAATTTAGAAATACCTGGCATGAATAAAATGTAAAACAGGATGATTATGTGTGATTAAATAGTTGACTTTTATATTGTATATTAGTCATGCCATCATCCAATTAAAAGGATAATGGAAACAATAGTGATTTTTAATTTTTAAACCAGTGTGGGCTGCATTAAGGGGATTATGGAGCTTTATGAAGTAGTTTGCATAATGTAATGATCGAGAATAGAGCCTGAGTCAAAGCTGAGCTGCACATGGTAAATTAGGCAACTTTTAATTTCTCCTTGAGATAACTTCAGACTATAAATTTTGAATATAAAATTTAATGGAAGAGTCTCCAAGTTGTGATAGGGTTTGCAGAATAAGGTTGTAATTTGTACTCTTTTTCAAGAATTCTTTTCAGGGCAGAGTTTGGCTTTGGTGTGAGAGTACTGAGGTCAGGACGGCTCTCTGTGGGTTATGTGCTTTGCTAGACTGGACTCCACTCTTTCTTCAGCTGAGGCTGATTTAAATAACTGTGGATACTCCGTGCCAATAGCTGCCACTATATTTTATCCACTGAAGCCTGCTCTGTGCAATCTGTTGCTTATTACCATTAGTGAGCCTTGTTCTTCTAATTAACCTAATGATCCTCTTCATTTCATCTGATTAACTGCAACATGGGTAAAACTCTAGTAATGTGGCCTCTGATACCATTGACAAAGGTCAACGGAGTTGAATGTGGCTGTTTGCCTACATGATCAAAGAGCATAGGGCACAATCCAGTGAAATTTGAAGCACTGTGGGAAAGGTGGTCCATTTCCCCCATCCCATTCAAAACTGGCAATGGCTAACTCAGTATCTTCAATTCAGTTCTGCCTTCCTCAAAGAATAAGGTATGTCAGATATTAGGTTGGTTTTTGCAGTGAAGCTGATATTTTTATAGTAGGGCTTTTTGGTTTGCTTGTATGGAAGTCTCAGCCCTCGCATTAATCTTGTCAAAGGCAAAATGTTTTATATGTTGCATAAAATAGATGCACATCTGTTGTTTTTAATAATGTTTGCACATTAAGAACTCCTTAAAAAATGATTTTATAATCCAACACCTTATGCATCCTTATTGTTCTGTAATTATTTAAAGTTTGAATTGACTGACAGTTTTATTCTGAAATTTCCCGATTGTCATATTGTGTCTCATGGGTCATGAGTGAAACTGGCAAAAATAGATTTATGCTGGTATGTTAATTACCTAGACTAAAAGATCGCAGCGCTCAGTTGTATCATAAAAGAGAGAAACAAGCTTCTTCAGTTTTTTTTTTAACAGGAAATCCCCTAATGCAACAATAGATTTATAGCTTAGCTGCTCTAAATTCATCACTCAGAGTTTCAGTGGTTTAACGCAAAGATGGTCACACTGGGGATACCTGGTTGTAGGGATGTCTGAATTAGTACCCTTGGAAGGCGATGATTTAAATGGTTTCCTGACGTTGCAAGGGAGATGTTTGCAAAGGAGTCCTAACGATATGTAAAAGTAATTGAAATGCAAAGCTGTTTTTCCTGATTTCCTATTGCATTTGATGGCCTCTTTCTTCCTTCGTTGTTATATGTGCATATAAGAGACTGAGGTACCAGTCTGTGAGTTTTGTCTGAAGCTGAGACTGTATACACAGTGTAGAAATGCTTCTACTATGAAGAAGATGCAAACTGCCTGAGCTTCTCTGTACAAACAGATACAAAAATAGACTAATGCCTTTTTTCCACGAAGCTCTGTTGGATGACAGCGTGCGTCTTACAGAACCCTGGCTTGCAGAGCAGCGATACCACCTCCTTCCCTGAGCTTCCCGGGGCTCATCAGTTGTTGATTGCTGTACCATGGAGATGGCAAAGGACAGGGACATGAGGACAATGTCCTCTGTGGTTTGTTCACAGCTCAGACTGAAAACTTTTAAGTAGCCATGGTATTTTAAAGCATAAAAGTGAACTACTCAGTGTTATGGGGAAGAAATTGGACGTGCCTGAGTGTGGCCTGTTATGGCTATAGAAAGCAGGTGTATAGAATTGCAGTCTAAAGATAAAGAGATGCCTGAACATGGTACAAGCCATGCTAAAGGAAGAAATTTGCAGAGTAAGCTGTGCATAAAGAACTGAAGTCTGGCTGCAGCAGCTCTGGGAAAGCACAAAGTTGCTGCAGTGAGTTTGCAACATGAGCTTGTGTGCAAAAATTGGGGAAAATCAAGGAGGTAAGGATATAAATGGATGCAGCCTGAGGAGAAAGGAACAAGTCTGTTTGTCATGCTCTTGCAGCGACGTTTATAAGCGTGTCTCAGACTAGTGGTATAGTGGTTGGTTCACAGCTCACTACACCAGATGTATTTTTTTGGAGAGGGTGCAGCTAGCAGTGAGAGAAAATACTTTCACTTGCCTAGTGTGGTACGCTGTGCTCTGGGTGACCCTGGGGAAGGAGGGAAGGGAAGATCTGGGAAAGGTGAGGGGGGAAGCAGGCTGGAGGGATAATGGTGTCAGGCAGGGAGTCTGCTGGAAGGGGAGACCATGAGCCCTGAGAGGGATTTGGGAGTCAGCTCGGGTCACACTGCCAACCTAAAGTAACACCTGGAGGGAAGCTGTGCTGCAAAGCAGGACCGGAGGGACTTGTCATCCTTCCTGGTGCTGTTGGAAAGTGTTGTTTCTGAGCCTTTTATTTACTCTGTCTCCCTCAGCAGACTTGAGCCTTCTTTCTATTTAAGGCCTTATCTTCTCTACTATTTTTTGTATTTTGTAACAAAATGTGGCTTTAGAGGCTGGGAGATTTTTCCTGTCTTTTGGTCTGTCTATTTAAAGGAAAGAAGGGTGGGAAGGACAAGTCCACTTACAAAGCTTTAGCTGAGTTATACCATCAGTCAGCCCTGGAAATGAGCCTCTTTGGTGCTGTAGTGGAAGAGAACCAGCAACGTGAACTGATACTCCAATAGTAATTTTTTTTGAAAATACATTTGTTTAAAGAGGCTGCTTCAGGAGAGCAACAAAGATTTTGGTTCCCAGAATGGCATTGCCTGGGAGTTTCTTTTCCCAGACAGTGGAGGCATTAGCTGCCTTTTGAGTGATGGACATCCTAGAAAGTTTGTTTCATTACTGCTGTGATTTTTCACTCCTCTGTGCTTTAGCCAGGCATGGGCTGTAGTTTTACACTTTCCCTTTAATCTGGCTCCAGTCTGGCATCACTTTGTGAGTGAAGAATCAGGGACACTAGGGCTTCTAGACAGTTCTGAGTAGCTGTTAACTTGATTCACCTCATGCTTAGAAAAAATTAGAAGTCACCCAGGGCGCCAAGAATTTCTTCAAATCGGTGATTTCAAAGTCACGTCAAATTCTAGTGACTTCAAAGAAGATGGGACTTGAGCACTCATCCTCATACATTGTCCTGAAAACTGCATGTATAGGATTTCGCATGCCATTCTCTTCTGTTCCCATAGCTGATGGAACAGTGGTCACCAGAAAAACGTCTCTTCATAGCATGTAGCCCCGTAACAGGGCAGCAGGTGGTATGTGAGCTGCAGGGGAATCGAGCAGGGTAGGATCTTAGAAAAATCATGTTGGAGGCACAGCAAATGGCTGACTTCCCACAAAGAAACATTTGGGTAATCCATTGCCATCTGTCTTTATTTTGCAAACCCACTCAATTGGCCAACGCATTCAAAATATCACTGCAACTNAAAAAAAAAAAAAATTAAACTTGATAAAATTACCTACACATTTTTTCCTGTTCAAATTGTAAAAGATTTCCTTACATTCATGTTACTATAAGGCTTTGTAAAATAGCCTTTTCTAGAACCAAAAAATGTACTTTCATGGGAAGTGTAGATGCATGGTACTTATCATGAATGCTGTAATTTTATTAGGGACTCAAATAAACTATGATAATTAAGTGGTTCAGCCAAGTAGGTTGAAAGGCAATGACTCAAGACTGTGCCATATTTATGTGGGTATGGTCTAGCATTTACAGGTGGTGGTACTGGTGCTTGTGCTCAGCTAGCTTCTTCCCTCTCTTGCCTACAAGATGCAGTAAATGCTGATGTCTACATTTATGTTATTGTGATGGCTGTGCCCCCAATTTCTGTGGGTTTTGTGGGGCAAATCCAGAATGGATGGTCGTAGGAAATCAAATGACTTGCACAATAGCGTTGTCTGCCATTAAAACTCACGCTCCCCAAAACCCCCACCAAACCAAAACACCAAATCATAGACCCGATGCAGACTATAACACTGTCCAAATATGCAATGAAAAGCTTCTTTTGTACATCTTTCACTTTTAGACAGCTAGGGAAATTAATGCCCTAGCCTGAGGCCTCTGTGTTAATGACCCCTAGCTATGCAGTGATGAAAGGTTTTGTACATCAACTTGTTCCCTACTGCTGAAAATCTTTGTGGAGCTACACCCTTTTATGCTGGGTTCTTTAAAACTTGAATTTATAAATGTATCAAACATGGGCATTCTCCTTTTTCATTCCTCCGTCTTTGCAGTGAAATGTGATCGTATTAGAGTAGATGTTTACTGGGGAGACAATCTCCTTTTCAGAGTGATGTTTATGGAATCTTAATTGGTCTGGCTAGTGTGTTCTGAAGATTATGCTACTCCCCATAGATACAAAATTATAAAGCAGACTTAAAAGAAGGATGATATTGTGATTTCTTTTTTTTCCCATCTGCCTGTGATTCAGTAGATGTCTTCCTCATCCCCCTGATTTGCATCCGTTATGTATCCGTAGGATAAACCCATGTGCCTCTGACCAAAACTTCGGAGAAGGCACTAAAAAGACCTTGCTTTTCTGGTACAAAGCCCTTGTGTTGACACAAAGGTCTGGCTTCAGAATTGCTGTTCTGCTTTCTTTCTGACTGCTTCTATCCCTTCAATTTTATGGCATTATCTTAACAATCGTCGGCCAGGTCCAAGAACAGTGGGATTGCTGGGTTTGCAAAGAATCCTAATCACAATTAGGCATCTAAAGGTACCTATGCTTCATGTGATTGAAGGCAAGCATGCCCCATGGATCCCTGACAGTGTCTTGGTGCTTGCTTGAAGTAAATATTCTTGGTGTATATAATTAAGCATCTCAGGTTACATAAGCTCAAATGTTAGGGACTCTTCTAGATAAAGATGGTTCAGGCCTTATCCTGTGCACTGTATCCATTTATCAGTGCAATCATTGACAAAAAAGCCCATTTACAAGCAAGCTTGAATATAGGCCAGGGGAAACTGAATCTAAGCATGAGAAAATTTATAGATCCTAAGGCCGAGAAGGACCATTCAGATTGGCTTGTCTGACCTCCTGTAAATTGAGTAATTCATGTTTATTTTGACTTCATGTTATTTTCCCAGTAAGAATGACAGCTCTCTCTGTCCTTTGCGTCAGCTGTAGGATAGCTATTAACCTCTTTAACTGCTATTATGTGTAAGTTACTGGACTATTTTGCTAGAGGTTAGAGTGCTGTGGAAGGATGTGTGTAAGCCTGGGATATGTTGGCATCTCTTATTCTAGCAGGGCAATGTCCTAGCTACAGAAAGTGTCTGGGGAGGGGGATTTCAGGGCACTTCTAATTAACTTGTACTAAACGAGCTCGTTGGTTTAAATGCAATATAGTACTAGTACAAATCTTACCAGTCGGAAGCCATCTTCTACTTAATTTACAGTCCTTAACCATGGTGCAAAGATGGATTTAATTCTGAACCAGAAACACCTTTTTAATTGCAATCGTTCCTGTTGGAATGGGCAGTGGTGATTTTAAATGTGAAGTGCTCTGCTTATTGCATATGAACGCAGCTCAATTGATTTTTAAGAGTATTTGTGGGATGCTTTCTAAAGCACTGTAGGAACATTAGTTCATTTCTGATTACCAAAGTTGTGCTTTAGAACACCATATCCTTTGTCTGATCAACCTATAAGTATATTTGCTTTATTTGCGGGGGAGCATAACAGTGAGAGGATGGCACTTATGTTAGCTAAATGGAATTGCTGATCACCTGCCTTGTTTATTAGGATTCTAATCGAGTGAACAATATTAAAACTGAGGCTAATAAAGGACTTTTTCATATCTTTAATTGATAGTCTGCTTTAGTAGCTTATTTACACTTAGTTTGCTTACATGAGAATCGTATGATACTGTTCAGATTCCTCAGTCCTAGAAAAATACGATATATTGATTCACTGGCTGAAGTTAGAGACTCAAAACCATGCTTTAATAAGGCCAGTTGGTTTTGCATGGTAACAAAATGAACATGATAGGCAAAACAATCAGCAGTTAATCGCTGCTAATACCTCTGCCATTCATAGAGGTACCATTAATAGATGTATTTGGAATAGAGCTCATGTTGTCAAGAATTTCATGTTAATTTAGAAGTGATTGCAGAATTAAAGCAAAATGCTACAGGACTAAATAATTTTAGCATATCTGTATTCAAGCTACAATACCATATTTTCATTCAGGTAACAAGTAACTGAATTGATTGCTCTTTGGTTTAATGTTTTTTGTAGAATAATGAGTGGCATGAGAGATGGGGTGGGGGGAATTGTATCTGAAGATTTGCCTGATTATTGCAATATTGTGGCATAGGACTCTAAATGAGAGCTAGTCAACTGCTGCACAAAACAGCATCTACCGCTGTGCTATGCACGTACTCGAGGACATGTATTTGTTCCTGCAGCTTTGCCTGCTCCTATGTCACCTTTGCCCCGAATTGCTCATTATCTTGATGACAACTAGCTAGGAGGCTTTGATGAATGCTGTCAAGCTCCACCCACCTGTGAGAGCAGACAAGATTCCTGTTTTGAAATGCCACAGGCACCACAGTATCGGAGGGACACTGAGGTGCTGGAGCGTGTCCAGAGAAGGGCAACGAAGCTGGTGAGGGGTCTGGAGAACAAGTCTTATGAGGAGCGGCTGAGAGAGTTGGGATTGTTTAGCCTGGAGAAGAGAAGGTAGAGAGTGATAAGGTCTCCCCTCAACAACTACCTGAAAGGAGGTTGTAGCGAGGTGGGGGTCAGTCTCTTCTCCCAAGTAACATGCAACAGGACAAGAGGAAATGGCCTCAAGTTGTGCCAGGGGAGGTTTAGGTTGGATATTAGGAAAAACTTCTTTACCAAAAGGGTTATCAGGCATTGGAATAGGCTGCCCAGGGAGGCGGTGGAATCGCCGTCCCTGGAGGTATTTAAAAGACGGGCGGACGTGGTGCTGAGGGACATGGGTTAGTGGTGTTTTTGGCAGTGTAGGTTTATGGTTGGACTCGATGATCTTGAAGGTCTCTTCCAACCCAAGTGATTCTATGATTCTATGATTCTTTTCTTCATTTACTAGGAATCAAATAAGGCTGTTCTTTACATCTGTGTCTTCTCAACAGCTTTAAAATGAATATATCTTTATCACGGATGTGTGAATTGAGATCTTAGTTGTTTCAGGCTGCTGGCAGACTCAAGTAGTCATCAGTTTATATTTTGGCAAGAATATGCAGATACTAGATATTCTGTGAAACTCATAATAAATCAGAATTTCTGGTGAATGAGCTACCAGCAACTTCAGCCCATTTCAGTTGCTGACTTCTCGTTCTCCTTGGTCTGTTTACTCTGGAAGAGCAGAAGAGCCTGGTGGCAGCAACATCCAAAAACCTGTAACGAATCCATCGTGTTTAGGGTGTGTCTCGAGCATGGCTTCCTGCTTCAACTCTCTGAGTTCCTGCTGTTGATTAAATTTAAAATAAATAAATTGTTGTCATTTTAATCACAGCTACATTCAGGAATCTATGAAGAGGTGGTTTTGACACATTTCACACCTCAAGGTTTATTTAAAACGTACTTGAAAATAAGTAAATCATTGGGATGGCATTTTACATGAGGTTTTACCTAAGCTCTGTAATTCCTAATGTGCAGGATTAGAAGGCAGACTTTATGAAGCGCTATGTGGGATGTGGATGAAATGTTATCCTGTTTTATGGCTCTAAGACACCTGTAAGAATAAGCCATAGCAGAAACTAACAGAACAATCAATATTATAAGCAAGAATTCTGGGCGGTCCAATGTAAGTTTAAAAAGTGACAGGTATTTCTAAAATATTTTGCATGGATTTCATTTTCAAAGCTAACCCTTCCACACCCCAGTGCTCTGCACAATCAATACTATAAATTAATATGCAAAACTGCCAGAAAAATGACAGATGAATCTATAACAGCTGAGGGCTGATGGTGTTGTTGCAGACTAAAAGAAGTGTAGGCTTTTCTGGCAGTTCTATGTGGATATCTGTTTTAGTTTTAGGGTAATTCTACTCCTAGGGTAAGTACTATATAATTTGTGACACCATGGATTTCAGTTAGCCTGCATCAACATTAACGTGGTATTTGATGAAAATGAAGGGTTTTAGCATTGTCCATAGATGTCATATAAAGCAAATCTATCAAACTATAATTGGAAGAGAAATGAAGTCTTAAATAATTCTACGTGGCATCTTCAATTATTTTTAATAGAGGATTTTTTCAGGCTCATTCATTTGAGGAAACAGTGGGCTTGACTTTTGAAATCTCTTAATAGACTTTCTGTGAAGTTGCAAAGAGATGCAAGAGGAGCACACGCCCTTGCAGCTGCTCATCCTTCAGCAGAGGATGTTTTGCTTGTAAGTGGTATAAAATGAGAGGTTGCCATGTGGTGATGGCAGTGTTTTAAAAGTAGTGTGTCTAGACAGAGCATAAATTCTGACACCTCTGAAGCAAGAAAAGGCAGTTTCGCTAATCACAGTTCGTTAAGGTTGACAAGATGCCTATAGCATATTTTCATTTTTTCTATATTCTCCCCCTTTGCACCAAATGATTGACTGCAAGGCAAACTTGGTTGATGCTAATGTGCACTTAATAAAATAATCATGACAGAATTACCACAACATTGACATGACACAGCCCACATCATGTTCTATGGGTTTTCTGATAATGGCCTTTTATACTAATGAATTCATAAATTATGATGTGAAATAAGGTACTCTCATTTGAGTCTGGTTTACACTGCTGAAGCAAACCCAGAGTCTGTTACTATAGCTGAGGACGGGTCCCAAGCTGATTTTTAAATGGTTGCAGAAAAGTTGACATCAGTGGAGTGAAATTAGGCACTTCCCATCAACATCAAGACCAAGTTAAGATGGATTGCTATAAATCTTGATTATGTTAATGAGTCAGAAAAAAATCCAACTCTATTTCCATGAAACTGAGGAAGAGAGATGCTCAACGAATTGCTGAAATGAAAATCTGGCAAACCAGAAACTTGATCCTAGTTCTTTTTGACATTTAGAGGGATAAAACTGGACTACTTTTCTCTTTTAGAAGAGAAAGTTTTCAATTGCAAAGCAGATTTCCAATAGGTAACACATGGCCAGAGCAAAGCAAGGCCTGACACATTGCTGATATATATACTTGTTCTGACTTGTGGCTGGATTCTGCTATACATGTGCCTGAACTCTACTTACCATAATAAATATTATTCTAGTGATCTCACTTTTCTTGCCGCCAGTTATTTCAAATGCGTTAGATCAGTCCCTGAAGTGAGAGGAAGCAGACTGCAGCAACAACCTT
Source organism: Chionis minor (assembly GCA_013398295.1). Lineage (NCBI taxonomy): Eukaryota > Metazoa > Chordata > Aves > Charadriiformes > Chionidae > Chionis > Chionis minor. The sequence continues at coordinate 1,109,002 of VZSF01011008.1, read as the reverse complement.
GATGGCGAAGCTGGTAGATATTGTTTTAGATGATGGATCCTTCGTGTGGGAATTCTGTCAAATCTAACTCTAAAGTATTCCTCTTGCGGCAAAACTACTGCCCTCTTCAGTTAGGTGTGCCAATGGCTAAGTCATGTGTCATCAAATATGCTCAGAAACTTTCAGCATTTGACCTGCACTTACTAAAATCTATGAAAGCATATTTAAAAAAGAAACAGTAAAATGTGCTCTTCAACTTCAAGAGTTTACATTGTTATAGTCTTGGTGGTTTTTTCTTTTTTTTTTTTTTTTTGGCTCCATCACTTGTCGCTTGAAATGAGTAATGGGTTTCTGATTTAACCCCCCTGCAACAAATATGACAATTAAAAATGTACCTATACTGTTTAATGTCTGTGGACCTTTTCACGACTTTGCATTTGAATCTGTTCTCTTATGGTAGTCCACATTTTGGTACGTATAATCAAGGGAACACATTAACATAGCCGGGGTGAGGGAACACATTTACCCTGTGCTGTCACAATGTCTGTTGTAATTCAGAAAGCGTTTTCTTAAAAATGACAGCTGCACATCTAATTTTTTCATATCAGTCTTCCCGGACTGATTATTCTTCAATTTATACTAATGTAAATTACCAGTAATACTATTGAACTAATTTGAGCTCTACTGGAATAAAAATAGCATTTAGAAAAATAACTGGTCATTAGAAATAATACAAAACCTAAAATTCTTGGTTTTATTTTAAAATAAAATTCATGGATTTAAAATGCATGTTGACTTGAGAGAAGGTCCTGGAGACTAAATCAGAAGATTATTTTTTTTCTTAAAAAGACTGCCATCAACTATTGCCATGTACAAACAAACAGGGAAATGTGTTTTTTATTGGCAACATGATCCAATATCACTATTTTTAATAATATGTGGGGATTCTTTTTATTAAGGAGCCTTTCATAACAAGGGATGCTTCACTTGGGCTACCCTTTCCTTCCTGCACTACGTGCAGGTGTGATGTTGTAGATCTTTGTTCAGTGTGGTACCTTCAGAGTGGTCTGTGTGCTGTGGAGTTCAGCCTGGTGCTTACTGGGCAATCCCAAGGAACGGTGCCTGGCTGTACTTCTGTCTTGACTGAGGAAAAAGGGCTTTTTCTACTGCCAGAAAGCAGAGCGTGCCTAGACTTCGCTTCCGCATCTCATGATGTCTGCCTGCCTAATATGCCCATCTGATCCTGTGTGTCAGGCCAGCACTTTCTCCTTGTATTATTTCTCCCTCTTGTATTCATTTTACTTTCCTTATGTTTGCCTTTGCTTCCAGCATTGCTAGGTACGCTTAGAGAAGTATGGAATTTAATTTAGGCTGTAAAGGCATGGTGATGCCTAGCCAAAAATGTCTTTTCTTCCTAGTACTCTGGAGAAGAGGATCCTTTGCTGTTTTTTCTTCCTCTCCTCACCAGGATTTTGAGGGTTAAACAAAACAACTCTGTGGACCAGGTGACCTTGATTCCTTAATTTGATGCATCCAGGTGGATGCCTGTGCTAATATGGGCTGAAATTTCGTGGATGCTTGTTGTTAGTAGAACACAAGGACACTGTACTAACTGCTGATACAAACTTGTACAAGGTGCTTGGACTTGGTTGTGGCTGTATGGCAAATATGCTGCCGTTTAACCAACATGAGTTATCTCATGTATTGTTTGTGCCTACGATGTGCGGTTTATATAATTGAATTTAATTCTTGGGGAACTGCTGCTTTTTAGGTGGCTGCAAAATGACTTTTTAAAAACTCCAGAAAAAGTCACAATTAAGCGCATATTTAGTGGGACTTTCACATTCTAGTGCTGATGATTCTGCAGAAAAATATTTTATTTCAGCATTTTGGGAGTAGATCTTCTGCATGTATTGGTTAAAAAAATAAGTAAAAAATAATTTCTGTATTATTTTGTAAAAGTACGTCTGCATTAAATCACTTCCTTGCTGAAAAGCAGATTTGAAACCACGTAAGTGGTTTCTGTTATTCGTGAGAGTTAAAACCTGGCAATCCACAGTCACATTCAAAAGCAATCCAGCTCAGTTGTCATGGAGACAGCCAGGGTGTTAGTGATCTGGATTATTATTTAAAAAGCTGAACTACTTCCTTGTGTGCTTCCTCTTCCCTGATCCTGAGATCCTGTCAGGCTCTGAAAGTGCAACATGCTCTTGAAAGTGAATTACCTTTTTTAATATTTCTTCCTGTTGAAGGAATTTTTAAGTCAGGGCAATGATCATCCCTTAGCTCGGAGCCTTTCCTTCTCCTGATGTCAGGAATTCCTCCTGTAGGATGCTGTGGATCTTAAATCTACACATGCATCAGCGACAGCCAAGGGTGCTCAGTGCTTTGGCATTTTAGGTCGACTCATGTTTCTGTGTAATCCTTCCAGAAGCAAAGAGGCAGAGTTACACACTTGCAGAAGTATCAGTGGTATAGCTTGATTTTTATTTGTACAAAACCCGAATTCTTTTGGGATTCATGCTGAAGGAGTATATTTTTTTTTCCTCCTGGCTGACTGTTGCCAGCCAAACTGAAGAATGTGGGGTGGGCTTCACTTAATGTGATAAGGTTAAATGTTTAATGACATCTGTAATTAAGTTGTCATTAGCTCTTATTTAGTATCCTTAGGCAAACTTAATTTAAAGCTTGAATTATCAACACTACTTATGGTTGACAACAAATTGTAATCATATATAAAAAACTAAATGAATCACCAGTCCCAAAGTATGACATGTTTTCCATGCATAATAATGCCTGAGGTGTTGACAAGTTTTTTAAAACAAAAACAAACAAACCCTCCAAACCTGAAAAACTGGGAGGAGAGGGAAAAAGACCAAAACAAACAACCCCCAAAACTTTATTTGTAGTTCCTGTCCTTGAAAACTGCAATGTAATCTTTCCTTCTTTCCTTATTTATTTATTCCACTCCACTTTGCCCTCTCTGCCATTACGCGGACTCCAACAAAGAAGGTGACCCCCAAGTATTCAAAACAAGTCTGGAGTAATATACTAATAAAAATTCATGTGGTGTTTAAAAAAAAATAAAAAAAGGAAAGCTCAGATCTTTGTTCAAGGTCCATTAAAATGTACAGATCATTCTGCAATACTTTCATTAGCAAGCTCCTTGCTTGAAAAAGGCCTGCCTATTGTGTGATGAATCCCCCACAGTATTATTGACTGTCTTGTCCCCTCCAAAGGTAGAAGATAAAAATAAAATTAAAAAAATAGTATGGTGGAAGAATGATAGCAGTTAAGTTTCATATGCAGTCTAGCATATGATATGCATTAGCTTTTGGCAAACTCCGTTTGACCCCATATCATTTGGCCATTCAGTATCATTGAATGAGTCCATAACTCACACTACAAGTAAATGAAAGTGCTAGCAAAGGTCTACATTAGTTTACAATATAATATTGGAGCCCTAAAGAGAATACTTCTAAGGCTACTGTGAAGAAATAAAGGGCAACAAAAAGTAGAGGTAAATGTGAATTTAAGGACTGGAATAATTTATCATGCCTGAAAACCCTTGTGCAATAAATGATCATTTCAAAGGGGACACTTACATTCTAGCAGATCTCTTCTCAGCTTTAGGGACTAAGGGACTAATGTTGCTTAGGAACAACCTGCATATTTAAACAGTGTTTTAAACTAAAATACCACAATTCAGTTAATGAATGCCAAGCTCTGAAACTCTAATTTCTGGACTACTACCTTGTCTAAAGGGTGTCTTGTCTGGCAAGTGTATGTAAATATACAAGAACAAGTTCTTAACTGTTCAGGAAATACATAAGTTCATTGTTGTTTTGTTGTCTTCCAGTGAAAACTTTTCAACGGGTGTCATGCCCTGTGTATTTTAAGTACCATGCATTCTTTCAAGGCTACCTAAGTAATAGGGTAAACTGAACTATCACAACTTGGTTCTGTGTTTCTCCAACTCGAGAGTCTCTTCAGCTGTAGATGGTAAGCATTCTTGCCTTTGAGTCTAACGATCCTGGGTTTTGTTCTTCACGTTATCCAGAATCGATGATGAAGAGCTGCACTGTGCTCAGTGAACTGCTGTGACTTCTACTGGAGCGTTGGAAGGCTGAGAAATTGCTGCTCGGTCTGGATGGATGATGGGCTGTGAGGATGCGTGTAACCGTGGCTGTGCCTTTAGCGTAGCACCTTGAGACGATAGGGCTGAGATCTTCCGAGTCATGTAAAACCTGTTCAACAGCTAAATTGCAAGTATTTTAATAAGGTTTGTGATCATTTTCCCAGTGAAGTCTGTAGGGGTCTGCTCCTACCTCACAATAATGTGGATCTCTCTGGCTGCTGCGGCTGCTCAAAAGGGAGCAAGACAAAATGCTACAGATAATGTGACTACTTGGCCCATAATATCATCGTTCCCAAACAGGTGGTGCCTGATGTTGTATTATAGCTCTCGCTGAATAAAGCGACTTCTCAGGGCTAATTAGGTCTGTGGCAGGTCTTTCCTATATATTGTTTTGTTCCATGCCAGAACTGAAAAATATCTTTGCATCCATGAGGAGGGGTTTCAGTTTTCGGTTGGATTTGCCTGAATGCACAAATGCTTTACCATCTCATTTCTTTTCTGTGTTCTATTGAAGGCTTTCTAATTATTCAATAAATGTATTAAAGAAGAAAGGAAGAAGGGAAATCTAGAAGATAAAGGGCTTAGAATCAGCTCAAAGAAAAACAGTCACTTGTAATAAATGTAAGGCAGTTTGTAATTGATCGCAATATTGAAGAATTTTACCTCTGTTAGCTTTATGGTCTCCTATTACATGCTTTCCAATCTTAAGTAAAACTGGATCCATGTGAGCCTTTTGTAAATAAAATCAATCAGAGCTCCTTTAAAGATTGCCAAGATGATGAAGACATTTTTTCCAAGCATTGCTCTGCAGCCCTACCCATACGTTTTGCTGGGAAGTTAAGTCTCTGCTTTTTTGCAATGACAGTGAAGGAGAAAAAACAGGCTCTTTGGCTTTACCTTATGTAAAGCAAGTGCACAGTAGTATTCGATGAGCTTTTCGTCTTAAGGTGAATGCGAGAGACCTTCAATGAAGTTTGAGATCTGGCCAGGCTTTGGTAAGTCCGCGAATAGGAGGAGATCAGTATCAAAGGATTCACCTAAAATGAGGCCAGAAGATTACTTTTTGGATTACAATTTCTTGTGTGTAGCTTTCTGCTTGCTTCTACAAAAGGACGGGGTTTTCTTTTTCTTTTCTTGTGTTTGTGACTGTGTTTATGCTTCCTGCTTGTAGTGAGTACAGATTTCAGACATCATAGTTAGCACTTATTGCTATTATCCATCAATACAGTGGCACACAACTCCACTGATTTTAATATAATTGAAGCAAATTAATTTTAATAACTAAAATCTGAACATTAGCATTAGTTGAAATGGGAATAAAATTGCTCCCATCTCACGTTTAAATTACTGCTTCTTTTCATAAATTTTAAAACAGCTGACTCTTGAGTTCCTACCTGCCTTTTGGGGGGAAGAATTTATTACCACAATTTTTTAACAGGAACTGATGCAGAATTCTGTCAGGGGCTGTAGTTACGCTAAAGATGAAATGCAACAAAAAGGCTGACTGCTCCACCAGAAGCACACAGTAGAGACCATTGCAGCATAATTTCCTAATACATAGCTGTGCATCCCCAAAGGGTGGAACAGATTTGCATTTTCAAATGGGTGTAAATGGATTGAGCTGCAAAGAAACTTTGACTCATGGAAATAAGTAAAGTTTGTGTCTAGTTTTGTGGAATTACTTGTTCTATTGTTCTCGCATAAAATCCTCAAACGGTTTGATGCTGGAAGTGTTTTGACTTCTGTTCCAGCTTTTCCAAGTGGACTTTGTTATGTTGTTTGGCTAGAAATTATTTTTTCTTTAGGAGACGAGGTCCATTTTACTAATATTTTATAGTGAAAAAGAATAACTAAAGTACTAAAAATGCTCTTATTTTGGTCTGATCCTTGCTGAGTCTTATGGCAGCTTAACGTTCATGCAGTCAGCAGTCGTCTGCAATTCTGAGGCTCGCACCATATACAAAAATAAAGGCAGATCTCAGTTTGTCTCCTAATTCCATTCAAAAGAAAAACAGTTCAAATTTTTAAACTATCTTTAGATTTTATTGCTCCAATTCTGTATCAATATAGGAACTCCCTGAGGATTTGAAAGCTTTGGGGAACCCCTATTGCGCTGCTGGTCTGTGAAGGGGTTAGAGTTGCTATTGGTCCCTGTTTACAGATTTGGAAAGTAAAGGCAAGAGCAGTTGTGGCTTAATCAGATCCAGCTTTTCTTACTCAAACTGGCTTGAAGTATAGAAAACTTGTCCATATCCAACAAGAAAAATATTTCTGCACAGCTCTGCTTCTCCTCTGCTGTTTGGTATTTCACTTCTGTACCATGTTCTTGGCTCTGACCTGGAAGGCAAGTCTCTATCTGCAACAAAAGGCTTTATGTCTGGCTGCTTGTATTGATTTGGGAAGTTGCAGTGGGCGAGCGTATTAGTAGAACTGCCCTTCTAGAAAAATGCATTTGGTGGATTTACTCTGGCTTCATCCTATTGTGACCTGGTTGATTAAGCAGGTGATACTCCAGACTTCTGCCCGCAGTAGGGAGTTGTACAGCTCAGGGAGGCTTGTGTTTTGATTGCAAGAACATCCGATTCTGGCAGCACGCGTTTCCACAGGCAGTACTTGTAGTCCAAGTCTGGGGGACCCTGATGAATTTTTACCTTGTAGTCTTGCAGTTTGGAGAGATGCTTTTGTGTTGCTGTCATTCAGTAACTTTTCTGTAAGTAACTTAATATCTGTAGTTACAAAAATTTGCAGGAAGCCAGAAATGCAAATCAGTGTTGTTGATGCAGGATGGCCGTTAATTTGAATTAATGCTTGAAAATAATGGTGTGTTTTATCTCTGCTCAACCTAACAGAACCATATTATGTTGGTGTTTTTTCTTCCCCGCTTTCCTCAAGTGTACAGGGTACATAAACTGCTGAATGGTGGTAGAGGGGATCATGTTGGAGCGGAGGATTAGAGTCCTCGCATATGAGAACTGCTAGCACTGCATTAACATTAAAATTTAATGGTTGATGTGCATATGTGCACGAAGGGAATAGGCTGACTTCTTAATTTGGCATAGTGAATGCTGTTAACTTTCTTCATGTTTATGAAAATTAAAGTTTAATTATGAGGCATTTGTTTTGAAGTTAATTTCTTTCTCTTTACTTTGCCTTTGTGCTCAGGTTGAGAACTGGAAAGTGAGATTACGTAAATTGTTTAATTTAATTAGCAGTCTCATGGTAAATGTTCTGCAGAGCACTAGTGACTGACCTGTACCCTGACATTATTGAACTATAAAGCAAATACCCAGGAGAAGAAAGTATGGCGAATTAGCAAATTTTCTAGTAAAAGCTGAAAATTAAGCTCTCCTCTCATAATTGTGTCTATGCATATTTTTGTACTTTTCTAACTCTGAGAATCTGTTACTTGAGGAGGTGAACACCGGTTTATTTCAAACCCTCGTTAAACTGACAGCATGCTAGCTAACCCTCTTTTTTTTCCCCCCCTTCCCTCAATCCTTTCCATCCTCCTTCAGAGCTGCACCTCTGAACTCCTAAGGTGAATCGAGGGTGTCTTCCAACACGGATTACTGCAGCGTCAGGTACCGACGAGAAGAGGCAGCTGCAGCCGTTGCCCTGTCTGTGGTTGAAGCAGTTGACTTAAAGGAGCATTTTTGTGCATGGGGATTTGCCGCTCTGAGCACAGATTGCTGGGTCTCTATCCTCTTCTAGTGTTCTAGGATCCAGATTAAAAAAACTGCAATTCCAAACTGCATCAGCTCTATATGCTCCAAATATCTTGAGGAACGATGTTTCAGAGTTTAATTGTTTGTATTTGCCCTAACAGGTTGGGAAGGGGACTATAGAGGTGGACTCTGAGACCTTCTACTACGGTTTAAATTCCAAAGGGTGGGTAAGAAAAGACGTCTTGGAATAACTATAACTATTTGAGATATAGGGAAAATTTTGTGGGCAGTGATGAGAATTTAAGTCACTTCAATGTACTGTCAATTCATTATCAATCATTTCTTTCTCATTTTTTAAACATAAACTCTGTATGTGGAGCCTAGGAGAAATCAGTACCAAGATGGAAGTTTTAATGTGAATCAAAATGGAATTACAATTACTTTAGGTAATTTACCTTTAGAGATCAGTTGCTAATAACTTCTTTTTTTAATTTTATGAAGACGTTATTAGCGGCTTGTAAAGGAAATGTAAACTTTTAAAGATAAAGAGTGCTAGGGCTTTGTGTGTGAATATATGACTCTCTTAAAATGTTTCTAATGCTGTCATCTATCTCAGAAAACCAAGCCATCTGCCACATTGATTATGACAGAAACTTGTGATAATTTATTTTTTGAAAAAGATTGGACTCTAATGACTTTTCATCCATATTGAAAGCTGAATGTTAAAGAGCAGAAAACACGGCCCTGCTTACCAGCGTTTCATGAGCTGGATTTCTTAACCCCAGACTTTTTTTATTTCTCTGCGGATAGTTATTTTTTGACATTTGGGTTTTGGTGAGATTTTTTTTTTTTGTTTATTTGTGTGTCTTTGAGAACTTCCCATACCTCAGAGCTATCTTGCCATCTCTTTCAAGGCTCCTGCCATGCTGGAGATAACAGTGCTGGTGGATAGACTAAGGAGGCTTTTTGTATGTCTCAGTGACATTAAATGAGAGTAAAAAAACCACAGCAACATTGCTGCGTAATCTCTCACAAACATTTTTACAAATCTAATTGCATAATTTTTTAAACTTTGAAACCTTAATCTCTGACACTTTATATATCAGATTCTATTATGAAATTGTGCCAGGATAAACTTTAAAGAATTTCCAGCTTCCTACAAAGTGATCTTAGAGTTCCCCCTTCTCTAAAAGTATGGTTTCTAAAGACATCGCCTTTTACTTATTTACATCAGCTTCTTCATTGCATCATCAAAAAGCAAAATGTGTATTATAGCTTGAAAGCTGCATACAATCCACTGATCAGAGAGGAGAATGAAACAGGGCTTTTGAACAGCTTTGCCAAGAAGGTGCAATGAGGCTTCGTGGAATTATCATTAGGTGCCAGCTTCATCTTGCTCTGAATTCTTCAAAGCAGTAGGACTGTTGTTTCATTAAAAGAATATATCTGCTTTTAAAGTAAGAGATTGTTAATTAAATGAAGTTTGCTGCCAAATATTGATACTATTTGCAGTGCAAAGTCAGGACTTGTCAAACAGCTTGGTGTGCTTTTTCTGGGTCCTGAAGGCTTCTACCAAGCTGGACAGACCGTGGCAGTGCCCGCTTCCCGCGGGCTGCTGGGCTTGGAGCTGGGCTCTGGCTGGGGGGTTAAAGGTAAATTGTTAAATCCGTTGAGTCAAATGTGCATCTGCTGAGAGGGCTGATGCTGGAGAGGGAGGGAAACCAGCTGGCTCCACCACCAGAAGTCAGCTAATTGCACATCAGTGCTTCTATGGGTTGCTAATGGAAACGCTGACATTTACCTACAGGAGTTCCTGTGCCATTATACCACAGTTGTCACGTAAAAATGGTAGGGTGGTTGTGGGGTTTTTTGTTGTTGTTTTTGTTTGTTTGGTCTTTTTTTTTTTTTTAAATGGCAAACATGTAGATCACCGCGTAGACAGACATGCTACAATGTGGCTCTCTGGGGTTTTTTTTCTTGGTGTTTTTTTTTCCTCAATCTGTCAGTACTTATCTAGCCTAAAAGTTGAACTTGAAAAGGAAACGCTGGCCAATCTCTAGTACCTGAAGCTCCAAAAATTGAGTAGTCCTGTCTGTGTGTGGGAATCACTCTGTACCAGACTGGGAGATTAGTTTGGTTCTTTCAACTAGATTAGAAAGCCAGAGTTAACAAACATCCCTGGGAGCAAACAGCTGAGGTAATGATCACCATTTACAATCAGGATTCTTAGGACTTCAGGGAAAAACAGGACAGGAGGGGGGAAATATATTTGAGGGCAGGAGTTGTCAGTTGTCTAGGCAAGCTTTAACTTCGTATGGCTTATCCAATTAATCCCTGCGACTCCTTGGCTCTCCTGCAATTCCTAGCAGGTGGGCCTAATGTACTAAACAGCCCACGAGCAAAGCAGAGAGACTTCGTGATACTGACAGTGTAAAACAGCTCCCAGCAGAGTGGGGAACTGGAGACAATATCATCTCTTCAACATCATGCAGTTGTATAGCCTCAAACAGTACACTTCTGGAGCACGCTGCACAGTAACTGAATTAAAGCCCTTAAGCAAACCAGGCGAAAAATATAAATTAGCTGAGAAGGCATATATATCTGAAAAATCAATTTAAATCCTGCAAGGCCCTTGCCAGCAGGACCGTGCTCTCAGACTTCTCAGATCCAACAGAAATGTTCAACACAAATGTATTTTTAAGTACTAGTACTAAATAACAGGCCTCTGAACCAGTGATCTGGAGTCTGCTAAACCATCCTCTATCTCAATAAGGCACAATAGAAATGTTCATAACAGGGCAGTATAAACGGATGTGAGTTGATTATCATCTCAGCCCCTTTGAAAATCAAGTTCTGCAAATCTCCACATAGTATGGCAAGATAAAATAACATCTTTGCTAATGTTTTGCATTAGCTGCTATCTGCACCACTGCTGAAAGCATTTGTGCCTTTTGAGTCTGGTATAATTCAAGGCACGAGGGACAGGGATGCTGGGAGCTACAAGACATCACTTTCCTTATGCACGGCGCAGTGTGGAGTGTTTGCTCCCTCGGCTGTCGGCAAATGCTGAACTATAGAAATCATTGCAATAGTTATTAATCACTAAAAAATCAGACATGCCCCAAGGAAGAGTTTAACTGAATGCAGAGCTCACTTCATCAGATGTAAACCCCACTGTCTGTGTTTTCAAAGTTCCAGTAAATTGCTCTTTAAATTGGTATTTGTACGCAGACATAGCACGAGGTAATAACTGCAGGGGGAGAGGTTGGAAGGAAGGGATTTCCAGGGATGGTACGGGGGAAGCTATCCATTACCCCTCAGGCTTACGCTCTGTGTACACTGAGCTCCCATCAGCATCTGTACGGGTAGTGTCTACTGCATGTTCTGTCCTTATTCAAACATACCTAATTAGGACCTGACCTTTCCTGTTACTTTTGCACATTTCTGGCTGAATTCCATTATTAGACTTAGCTTGCCAAGTTTATTAGCATGCAGGGAGTGAAATTGTCACCCTAGAGAAGAAGTATCTGATGCTGATATTGCAAAAAAAGTCTTCCATTACAAAAGCACATGGAGTAATGGAAGAAAATATACTGCGGTGACAGTTTCCATTAATACATATTATGTGAACTAACTTCTAGCTATAAAATTAAGGGTTTCTTTTACAAGCACGTCTGCACAAGTACCATTTTTGCTCAGTTTCCTTACTCCTTGCAAAGGAGCCTAATCTTTCTGTATGTGGCATCCTCTTTCACACAACAGCCATGTGAAAGATTGCTATGTGACACTGTAACAGTTAAGGAAGCCAAGCAATCGGCAAAGGATGACACCTTCCAATTCTGTGGAAAAGAAAGTCCTCACCCACACTAATGACAAAAAGAGGAAAGGGGGGGGGGGTTGGGCAATGGCGTTCCACAACTTTCAGCAAGACTTTGGGATTCTGGGGCTAAAAAAAAAAGTTTAGAACTAACTTCAATATTGAGCTTTTTATTGTGTAAAGATGGAAAGTAAAAATACAGTGAACTTCAGCAATCCATCAGGAACGCTATGAAATAAAACAAGTACTGACTTGCACTTTTCTGATTTTAATAATATTTTGATTTCCCACTTGCATTTCACACCCACCTCTACATTAACTGCTAATATTTATTGACCCAAATCCTTCAGAAAATACAACAAATGTGTGATAAAAGCCCTACAATTTCTACTTGTAGTGATTTGTTTGGCTTGATGGTTGTTCTCCGTGAATTAAAGTGACTAGCTTGTTATGTGAAATCTCAGTCCAAATACAGGTGATCAGAAATTTCTATACTTAGATTTAGGCACTCCAGTGCCTGCCTGAAGTGAGAATGCAGTAAGTCTGTTAGCAATAGGAAGTGGTAACTGTCTGGAAGTATCAAGTCATACAATCTTTGAAAAAGCCATTGAAAATTAAACAGTTGTTGAAATAGAGCATTGGCCAGAATAAAACATCTGGGCTCCTGTTTCTGAACAAAATAGCTTTGGTAACATTAGAAGACTTTGGAGATAATTATTTTTAGTAAGAAGGAAACTACAGATATTTACGAAACTGTATTTTTCAAACTTTTTTTTTGACTGGTTCATCCTTTCCTGTAGGTCTCAGGAGGACTTAGATTTTGACGTCCTAAAAGCAAAGGAAATGCAATTATGACAGTGGTGAACAGAGACATTATGATGATGTAGTATTCACACTGCAAGAAAGGCATCTACTCCTGGAAGGCTTTCACTGCAACTTAGTTTTAAATGATAAACTATTGCAATGCGATGGTCCTGCATATATGAAAGCCTTGTCTGTCTGTCTTTGTCTGTTTTAAGGTTTTGGGCAGTGGGGAGGGATAGTGGACAGATGGTGATGGGGGAGGAGACAGCCTTTCCCAGACTCTGATGAGAACTTAGACTTAGAACGCAGGCTTGAAGCTGTGGTTTTTTACACAGGTCTCTTCAACCTTCTTTTTGACATCCACCCAACATTTGAATTTCATGCGTAACAGTATGTGCCAGCAACAAACTGCTGTAAAAGTGTCGTTACATTATACTATCAACTCTCTTTTGAAAAGCTGTTTTATTTATGGCATTTTATAAACTGTTATTTCTAGAGAATGGCAGTAATGTCTCGCATGACATCCTAGTCTCCAAATTGGAGAGTCACGGGTTCGATGAATGGACCACTCGGTGGATAAGGAACTGGCTGGATGGCCGCACTCAAAGGGTTGTGGTTAATGGGTCAATGTCCACGTGGCAGCCAGTGACGAGTGGTGTCCCGCAAGGGTCAGTACTGGGACCAGTGCTATTTAACATCTTTGTTGGAGACATGGACAGTGGGATCGAGTGCACCCTCAGCAAGTTTGCCGATGACACCAAGCTCGGTGGCGCGGTTGACACACTGGAGGGAAGGGATGCCATCCAGAGGGACCTGGACAGGCTTGAGAGGTGGGCTAATGCAAATGGCATGAAGTTCAACCAAGCCAAGTGCAGAGTCCTACACCTGGGACGTGGCAATCCCAGGCATAAATACAGGCTGGGCAGAGAATGGCTGGAGAGCAGCCCTGAGGAGAAGGACTTGGGAGTGCTCATGGATGAGAAGCTCAACATGAGCCGGCAGTGCGCGCTGGCAGCCCAGAAAGCCAACCGTATCCTGGGTTGCATCAAAAGAAGCGTGGCCAGCAGGGCACGGGAGGTGATTCTCCCCCTCTACTCTGCGCTTGTGAGACCCCACCTGGAGTACTGTGTCCAGCTCTGGAGTCCTCAACATAGAAAGGACATGGAACTGTTGGAACAGGTCCAGCGAAGGGCCACTAAGATGATTAGAGGGATGGAGCACCTCTCCTATGAGGACAGGCTGAGAGAGCTGGGGCTGTTGAGCCTGGAGAAGAGAAGGCTCCGGGGAGACCTGAGAGCAGCCTTTCAGTATCTGAAGGGAGCCTACAGGAGAGCTGGAGAGGGACTCTTTGTCAGGAAGTCTAGTGATAGGACAAGGGGTAATGGTTTTAAATTGGAAGAGGGGAGATTTAGATTAGATATCAGGAAGAAGTTCTTTACTGTGAGGGTGGTGAGGCACTGGAACAGGTTACCCAGGGAAGTTGTGGAGGCCCCATCCCTGGAAGCGTTTAAGGCCAGGCTGGATGGGGCTTTGAGCAACCTGCTGTAGTCAGAGGTGTCCCTGCCCATGGCAGGGGGGTTGGAACTTGATGATCTTTAAGGTCCCTTCCAACTCTAACCATTCTATGATTCTATAATGCTACAATAGGATGGTCTTAATCTCTACGGTCTCCTTGGCACGGCAGTGAGAGAGACGGGCTTTCACTCCTGTCTCCCCGTTTCCTTTTAATGGTGAGTGACCCTGCAGCAGGGTGCTGAGAGGGCAACAGCACCGTTCCCCAGGCACCCTCCACCAGTCGAGAGTTTGCAGAACGCTCCCTCAAGTCTTTGTACTCAGCTCTCTCAACGCCATTTATTTTCGGCTTTATATCATCGTTATGCCAACTGAACAAATAAAACAAATCTTTAAAAAGACTCCATTCTTCCCTGCTGCCAACCTGGTGCAATGCCAGAATCGATTTGAAGAACGGCCTCAACATCCTGCTGTGCATTAAATTGAGGGTAAAGCGTGTGCTCCTCTGAGGTGGCAAGTGGGAGAGGTGGGCAAGGAAAGGAAAGGCGGACAGAGATCCCTTCTTGCTCCTCTGAGTAGCCCGGTCTCTCCCTTTGTATCTTGCTCAGTTCATGGTGCCCTCTCTTGTCCCACCTTGAATGGTCCTGTTCAAGGGGTGAGGGGTAAAATCAAGTAGATTATGCTATATTCCTCTAGAAAAATAAGGCACATATTCTGCATACTTCCAAGTAGCTGAACATGCTACCAACATGTTTACCAATTCATCTTAAATAATCTTATGAAATATTCCAGGTGATTTTTATTTATTTTTTTTCAAACAGCCAGATAAATATTTTTGTTATGTTGGGTGAATTTCCAAGAAACAGTCACTGATCCAATTGAATCTTGTCTGGTTTTAGTGATTCTATTTGGCTACTTCTATCTAAAATCTAAATCTTCTGCTTTATTCAACCTTGCAGGAACATGCATTACTTACTGAAGATTAACAAGCATAAAAATGTAGTGCTCTTAGCCTGTTTCTCCTCTTCCAATTAATACGTGACATGCCTGGAATTACTAATGCCTACTGAAATAATACCTGATGCTGCAAGGGTACTTGAGAAGAATCTGTGCCCTGGTTAGACGCTGTTTCTGGGAATATGTGGGTCATGGTAAAAAGCATCCCAGCTTTAATAACGCTTAAAAGACAGATGTAAACGGCAATAATGGCACTGATGCTTTGCTCTCTGAGCTGGTAAGGTAGTGAAGAGCTTATATCTCCACCTGTGCTTTGCTGATGGGAAAGATGAGTGGCGGGTGCTGGTTGCGCTTGAGCTGAGGCTGTGGAGTGCAGATCTGAGCACCCGTAGCCCGGTCCCAAGTATGGACTGAGGGATGAGCTCCAATGAGTGCGTTCTCCGAGCCTTACGGAGTGATGATTATTAGTCACTGTCAAGGGCAGGGACTTTATTGGGGAAGCCAGGACCTGAATAGCATTATGACTTCCTGGTTTTGACTGAATGGTTAGAATGATGGTGAGGTTGGTTTGGGGTTTTTTTTGGTTTTTTTTAACTTTCAGCTATCTGTACTCAAGGGTATTTTGACTTTTCTTTGGAATTTGGCAGTCTAGTTTTCACATAAAATAATTAAAAACCTGGACATTCTTTTTTATATTAAAAAGAAATCTAGTCCATCCTATGGGAATAGCCCTTTTCTTTTTCGTTTATGCATAAATAGGCAAAACACAGTGAACAATGGCTGAGTGCGATATATTTTGTTTCAAGCGATCTGGAGTGCCCACAGCTATACTTGACTTCAGCAGAAATTCTGTGTGTTCGCTTCTTCTGAAAATTAGACCCTTTGTTCTTTTCCTAGAGCAATGACAATCTGTGTCTCCAAGGTAAAATCACGCTGTACCATAGGCTGCAATTGTAACAATAAGCTTGTGTTTTTGCAAAGAAGTTTGCAAGTGAAAAAAAAAAAAAGGGAGGGGAAGAAGAATTATTGGATTTTTAAAAACTGGTTTTGATTTAACACCTTCTTCAAGATTTTAAAATCTTAAGCTTTTCTCGTTTTCAAGTCAGTATTCCTTAGGGGACTTTTCTCATTCTCTTCTGTCATAATAGTGCTGAAATGAAAAAGTGTGTTGCTATTGTGTTTTAATTGTGATCAGAAAGTATGTGAACTGCTTCATAGAGCAGAGCTGCAGGAAATGGGAAATGGACACTTTTCTTTCTCAGGTACTCTTCCTTGTTCTTGCTTGTTATTGTTTAAGAATTTAAGAACAGGGGGGGAAAAAAGTCAAGCCTGATGCAGATCTCACAAACGTAAATTTAGACACCTAAATAAATGTTTTGATTTTTCATGTTCCACACATTTTTTCAGAAGGTCCTCAATTTCTCTAAAAACAAGTTGCATTTGTTTAGGTGCCTAATATTGGAGGCAGGAGAAGATATTTGAAGATACTTTCCTCAAAGATGTTATGCGGTGTATTCACAATTACATTTTCATAGTGAACAGTCTGTCCTCTGTGTGTACGTATGGGAAACACGTCTGTTCAAAAGGACTTATTTTTTGGAAAACAACATTCATCCCCTGAGTCTTCCTTCCTTCTCAAACTCGCCCTAGCTATACTTTTCTGGAAGCTGGCACATGGCAAAAGTGCCCCTCACACTATCATTTTGTGGTAAAGAGGGTTATGTTTGTATCCCATTTTAATTAGGTAAGGGTGAGAGGACCAAATCAATGTGTGTTTCAAACTATCTCTTGGTTTATCTATCAGACCGATGCAAATGTTTCAGCTTCTTATCTTGCCTGAGAATTTGGGTCTTTAGTATTGACTGGGTTTTCCTGATCTGTGTGTGCCTAAAGTACAAATACCTGTTAATTAACTAAGAATTGCATACTTAGTCACTTACATTTGTTGTCAACCTAAGGAGAAAGTGTAGGAGATTATTTGGTGTTTCTCTTATTCATTCAAGTTCTTATAAACTGTCAACTTGGCAAGACTGGAAGCAGAGCATGGAGTGAAACCCATGCTAAGGACAGGAGAGGGAGTCGGGGAAGAACTAGGCATTGGCAAGATTTGTGGGACTGGGAAGTCACCAAAATAGGTAGTTCTGTTCGTGCTCAAGTGTGATACTGGACCCACTGGCTGTGTGTGATGTCTTGATGGAGGTGTTGCAATTACTCTTAAAATAGTAGAATTCAATAACTTTATGAAATTCTTCACATCGGTTACAAATAGTAATTACTGTTGCTAAAAGAGAGTAATTAGCGGCATTTAGTTGAACTTTAATAGTACTCTCAATATAAGACTTGGTCATTACTAGTCTTTTCTATGGTAAATTTAATGGCTTTTTAATGGTAATCTGTAAAGTAAATGAACTGAACATTTCAGCAGAGGTCTGGTAGAATGAATGAATATTTCAGAATAATCCAACTGGTATGCTAATTGCTTGATAGTTACATTAAACCGAATGGCAAAGTGGATGGTATGCAAAAGAATAAGCTGAAAATACTCTTTCAACTCTAAGATGGCATGTCAATTTAAGTTTTAAAGGCTTTCTAATTTAAATAATTATCTGTGTTAAATTTTACTGTTTGTCATTTTATAAAATCAAAGTAATGAACTTAATAGCAGAGAACATATTTGCAAGCATCTTTGTTGGAGCTGGCTGAAAATTTTAACAACTGTTTTTGGTCACAAATAGCAATTTTATCAAATAAAAAATGTTTTCAGGAAGCATGTTGATTTTTCTGCAGAATAAAGTCAAAATAATACCGTTAGAATTTCTTGCTTTTATTTCATACTTTTTGAGATTAACTAAGAAATTGTTTGGATGACTTCTTAATTCCCATTCAGGTTTTTCATACTGATTTGATACTTTGAAAGGACTGAATTACCTGTGGAATACAAATTTATTTTATGACTAAGTCTAATCTTATTAATCAAAGTAGTTCAATATTTTATTTTGCTCTTTGGTGAAATAACCACTCTGACTAGAATTGGAGAGTTTGATTTTTGAGTATTTTGTTTGAATAATAAGCAAACTTCATTGCACATTCAGGATTATTGCTTCGTAGTGTTTTCTGATTCTTTTTTTTTTTTCTTTTCCCCAATATGGTAAGTGAGAGAGATTAAATTTCATAGACTTTATTTGAAGAAAGAAAAAATCTTGGTTTTTTTCATACCTGTTACAGCAAATTGGCTTATTAGCAAAAAATACAAAGGACTTAAAGCAAATATTTGCTATGTTCTGGGGAGAAAAATCATGGAGGTAAAATTATTCCCAACAGAAATCTGATTGAAGTGTTATATTTATGCAATCATGATAGAGCGCATAATCGTGTTTGTGCACTGCAAAGCACCATAGGCTTTGCTGAATTGTGTCAAACTATTACAAAAGGAGACACCATTAAGAACTGAAGTGAGATAAAGCTGTTCTCAGAGCTCAAGCAGAAGCAGCTTCCATTGTTCTTTGAGAATGACTTGCACAAAGATGACTTTTCAAGTCGATGCAGGCTGCTCTATAGTGCTTCACTGATGCAATTGATAAGCAGTAAATTTAAGTAATTAAAGTTCTCAAAATCTGCAGGAGTCGCTATCTTGCAGATAACAGAGATGCAACCAGTGCATAAGGTTAGTTTGTTATTGCAGGACAGCCCAGGAGCATTATCATGACTGGCCACGTAGCTGCTGCACTTTGTGGTTTAGGTACTCGGTGTGTTGTTTGTATCAGAGTTGCACATTAAATTTTGTCTCTAAGCTCTTCTCTTTATGGAAATAATGGGTTTCCCCTTGTTTTTGTCCGTGCTGTTACTGATCAGGTTTTTCTGAGGAGTCCCTTTTCCCTAGACATACAAACCTCAAAATCTTGTTTTTCACAGCCAGTTGTAGCATCCTAAAACAATTATAAAGTACTTCAACTTGCATTGTGCTCCAATATTGCTGTTTACAACAGCTCTCAAATGCTGCAGAAACATTTTTTGAAGGATACGTGCTGGATAATATACTCAACCCTACCAAATCACTGATATGGCAAATAACACAGCAGTGTCATTAGTATAAACGAAGTGCTTTGTCAGCCCGGCAGGGTAGGCTGGACAATTCTCTTTAAAGACCAGTCAGACCCAAATCGCAGAAGAAAGGCAGTGTCTTTCCTCTTCCAAACCCTTTTGTACACCTGTTGTCTATGCTTTGAACTGGAATTCTGTATTTTACCTGCCCCCAGTGCCTTGGAAGGAGAGGCAGGGAAGGAGGGAAAGGCAGCCAGGGGCTTTGGTAATCTCGCTAAAGAACAAATCCCGGAGATGGCTGCAGGCTGTTTGGGACTGTGTAGCCTGCTAAGATTTGCAAATGACTCCAAAGTTCTAGGTACCCATCCACTACTAGTTTTAAAATGCCTAACAGTAAATTGTGGGGCTTAATCTTCTTTCCTGTCTGCCGTTTGATTACTACTATTAAAATGAATCCAATAAGCCTATGACTTATGTCCATTTTCTTGCTTTCAACCCATGAAGGCAGGTATGTAATATGTTTTTGTCAAAAAAGAAAGTTCAGAGTGCAACCCTTTGGCTGGGCCATCCCCATGCCAAGCCTTGCCTCCCTTCTCTTTTCTTTCCCTCTTTTCCTCCCTTCCTTTTCATTTTGCTGTTGTTTGAAGCAACTTTTAAACACTGCCTTGTGAAACTCAGTTCTGTCACTTCATGTGATGTTTCTTGAACTTTTCAGATCATTTCAGGTGTGTGGAGCTTGTGCCTAGTGGGACTTGTGGAGTTTTGGACTCGTCTGGCCTTTGCAGAGCAAAGCCAGTATTAAAACAAAGCTGCCAGGCTTTATTCAGTTGTACCGCTTTGTTGCGAACTTCAGTTAGGCAACTCTGAAAGATG
This sequence comes from Chionis minor, assembly GCA_013398295.1. Classification (NCBI taxonomy): domain Eukaryota; kingdom Metazoa; phylum Chordata; class Aves; order Charadriiformes; family Chionidae; genus Chionis; species Chionis minor. The sequence goes on along the minus strand of VZSF01011008.1, from coordinate 1,089,216 downwards.
ATGCTTGTAAAGAGAAAAGATAGCACTCAAACAGCAAAAGAAAACCTGACATTGAAACCACAAATATGTTGTGACAGTTATAAATGTCACTTGGTAATTCTTTGCAGGGCCTTGCAACTGATTTCCCTTCTACTTACTCTCTTTCCTTACCCTCTTTCACTGCCTCATCACCACACCATCAAACACACAACAGAGTTAATCAGCAAGAGATTTGCCTTTTTTATGAATGAAAATTAAATGATGAATCTTAGTGAATTCCCCCCGCTCCTCATTGTGATAACTGGAATCTAAAAAAACATTCAAGCTCTGACATTGAAAACTGAAGTTGAATTGTGCTGCTCGTCTCAAAGTGATTTTTTTTTTTCCCCAACTCCTTATGTTCCTTCTTACAGCAGATCAGTCCAGATTTCCATGTTCAAACTCACTGAGCTTTGCAGAGTTTAGATTTGGACTTTGGTTGAGAACTTTTAAAATGTTGATAGGTTCTTGTTGGTAGCTGGATGATCCACAGCCTAAGTGAGAAAGTTTCCATACTACTGCTTTTAATGGATTCAGGCTAGGCAGATATGCAAAGTCATTTCTCTGGTTTTAATCTATAAGAAAAGCAAGTTGCTCTTGATAGTGATGATCAACTCATCAGTGTTTCAACATGATTAGAATCATCTTGTTTGTTGTTTTAATGGGCGTGCCTGTGTTACAGCATGTTTTGGTTTTGCTGCTGGACAGAAGACATTAAACCTACTCACTCGGTGCCTCGAGGCATCAAAATTGTACTGGCTGTGTTGCGAATGAGCAGGACTCGGTGCTGCCGCAGTGAGGTGGATCTCGCCTCATCGGGAGTGACTGTTGATGCACCCCCTAAGTAAGCAATCGATAGTATTGATCTCCTGGGTGAATTGTGTGCTGCTCGCGAGGCACTGGCACATGCTGCAGACTAACAGGAGAAGGAGCCGGCTCACCAAGCTGCTGCTGACTTGAATTACGAGAATTAGAAGTGACTGATGTTGAGAAAGCTGAAGAATTAGCTACTACCGAGGCTAGTGCAGGCTAATCAGTGACTAAAGATGATGCACATACTTGCATCTGCAGGAGCTCTCCTGTTTCTGCCTGGGCACTTGCATGTGGACATGTAGTCTCTGAGATAACTGGTATCTCCTAAACTTTTGCACCTGAAGTGTGGCAACGTTAGCTGAGTTCCTCTACGGTGGCTGCAGTCTTGCACAAATAAAACACCTAAGAGAAGCTGCCAGATTTTCTCATATAAACCGAGTTTTCTAATAGCTTTTAGTTGCTTTAATTGCTTTTCTGGGTACAAGGAGAGCTTTAGTATAAATACTGATGTTATGAATGAAACATGAGACGATCTTATCAGAGCAGTGTCTTCAAATTCACTTAGAGTTTCCTTCTGATAGAATGACTGATGAAATGTCTTGTTCAGAACTGGACTGACAACAAAAATTGTAGTTAAGAAATAGCATCATTTTTAAAAGCATTTAGCTGTTGCTATGTTGATAGCGAGAGTTGAGCACATTTTACATGTCCTTAAAATTCTCTCTAGTAACAGTTGACACAAACTCTCACTTGCAGACATTAGGAAAACTTCACATATTGGCAAATTTTTCCTTTTCTATTTCCTCATCACACTTCAGAATCCATTTTCCTTTCCACAGAAATGTGCTATTTATTGCAAAGTTGTGGTGGGTAATTGAAACAGTAAAAAGTGTCTAGCCACCTCTAATTCCTGTGCAAGAACAAGGAAGAATTTCTACTTAAATATGTTTTTAGTAATTCTTTAGAAAAACAACCAATGATTAGTCTTTGTCATCTGTGCATCCAGTTTATACTTGACAGTATCTCACCGCTTTCACTGCTCAGATAATACAGGATGCAAACATTTGCCAAACTGATGAGAGCATTTTCTCCAAAAGCCTGTTGATGTGCTGGCAATAACCTTGGCAAAAAGGGACTTGTCCCATAACTTCCTCTTATAGTCTGTCCACTGGAGCAGCAATAGTCTGGGATTGAAGTAGGAAAGTAACATCATAGTTTGAACACAAGACAAATGTATAGGATGTCTTTTTCTGAAGTGGCTAAGGATTAAAGCTGAAATTCCTGAAGTTCTCTGCTGAGAAATCTTAGGAGATTGTTTCTAGAAAGTGTATGTGGTTGGTGTATGGACAGCCAGCTCCTATATCCCCTCCCTAACTGATGAAGTCTCTTTGACAATTATTTCCTTGCTACGGAGAATATTTTTCTTTTGCTAGGCAGAAGCACCTAGCTCCCCAAACCTAAACCTTATAGATCATATTTGACCAGGAATTATAAAAGCTCCATGCATGCATTTTTTCCACTGAAAATAAGAAGTGTGACAATAGGATAGTGATATTTTCAAATGCTTCTGCATATGTATTAAGTTATCTCTAAGTTTACTTCAAGTTTAAATACTGATGTGCACATTTGCGTCTGCATGTGAATGCTTGTTTTTTTCTGAACAGATTCCTCTTCTATGCTAATGCAAAGCTTTGAAAAATCAATTCTTTTGAGTTAAAGGAGTATTGCTAGAAAGAATTATCATCACTGGCTTTAACGTACTCGGGAACCAAATGTAGTATCCTTAATCAGTCATAGCAGAAAGCCTTAAATAGGGCGAGGGAGATTTTATTTCATGTTAACTATTTTTTAAGTGAAAATCAAACTAAGGAACAGCTAGTTAATAGAGTGTATTTACTGTATAGGATAGGTCATGGGTCTTTTTACTTGTCAAACAATTTCATATGCTATATGTAGTCTTATTTGACAATTTAAGTGAGAATATGGCATCATGTCTGATACTTCTTACTAAACATGATGAATCTGCTTTAACTTGGGTTTCATGGTCACATCCTGTAGCCTTTATATAGACATTATTTTGTGTATGTTTATATGTATAAAGCCCCAACAAAGACTTTTAAAATCCATTTAAAAAGCTCCTAAGAAATAGAGCAGTATTACAAATACTCCAGTGTTTTGAATTTTTATGATAGATTACAGTGGCATGTAGACATTTTTTGGAAAAAAAAACCAACTCTAAACCCAAAACAAAACCAACAAAACCCAACCCCTCAAACAACTTTATATTAAAATGCAGAATAATTCAAGCTTGTTTCCTAAAGATGTGAAGCACAAAACAATTTATACAGATGACAGTTAAGTAGAGATACCTGTAACTGTAGGAACAGCCTTATTGCCTTTTATGGAGGACTGCATTGGCAGGAAAATAATTAACAGAATCCTCCTGATATCGGATTGATGAAAATCAGGAATGTAAAAATGAGACTCGGTGCTGTGTTCCTTTTGGAAAGGTGTCTGCACCTCTCCCTTGATTCTGCTTTTTTCCTTACAACTTCCAGGCTTTCATTTAAAATAACTTTCTCCTCCTTTCCTGCCAGGAAGTTATCAGCTATCCTTCTGTAAATCTGTGCTGACACATGTTAATTCAACCTTGCTGAGAACTGTCTGCTGTTAAATTGCAGTGGCAGCAAATCCATAAACTGTAGAATTTACCGAGGGTCACGTCAGTATTAAGATGCATCAGCACAACAATTGCAAACCCTGATCCTGCAAATGTCCATGCTCACAGGCAACCAGCGGAAGCTCTGGAGAAGATATTAGGTCCTTCTGAGGACAGAGCTCGAGCAGTTGTCCTCCCAGAATATCAGCATATTCGTTCAGGGAGAATAAAGGTCTGGTGGGAGCTGAGCTCATTGGAGTTTAATTCAGCTGTCAGATCATACGTGGGCCATACTAAAAGGCTTAGGCTCAATTTTGGAAGTGTGCAATATGTTATTTAGTACCTTGTGCAAGCACTGGTGTCTTTGGTCCTGTGCATAGTAGCTCTGGTCATGCGTAAGGTCACAAATAAGCCCATGTTAGGAGAGAAATATCCACTAGAGGCGTGTAGATGAGCATATAAATGAGCATAGATGATCACACAGATGAGCAAATCACACAAATTGACTTCTTGGCTGCCCATGGGTGCAAAGAAAACAGATTTTAATAGCTAGCTAATGAAGCTTTTAACCTAAACACAACAAAGCTCTGGTATATTTGCTACATCTGGGCTGGGTGAGGTTATACGTGGAGAATTAAACGAAGCTCCCTACCCTCTCAGGCTGAACAAAAGACTACAGAAACCTTGAGTCAGGCTGTGAACAAAGGGACAGTGAACAAAGAAAGGAAGCAAGGAGAACACACTGGTCAGCCTGACACAGTCACTAGTTACCAAACTCACTGGGATTTTTTGGAGGTGATTTTCTTTCTTTTTTTTTTTTTGTGGCTGCAGTACGGAGCTAGGTCTGGGAAAGCATTTGGAAAATCCTTTATCCAGGAGGATGTACAATAGGTGGATATGTGCATATGTCTGTTTGCAGGTAGAGTTATGCAATGTACTTTTGAAGAAAAAAAATCTATTTTTATTTCTTCCTATTGTACATTGGCTATAAAGATAATCTGTCATGCGTAGTATTTACTTATATAAGCATGGTCCTTTATCAAGCATAACTAGAATGGGATTCTTTTCTTCCTTCATCCCTTGGCCTCAGATGGGCTTTTTAATATCCTCTAAGAGTCTGTCACAGATTTTCACCGACGATGCTGAAATAAAGGCTAAACTTTTATAGCAAGTAACACTTGAATTTGTCCTTCAATCTTTCTGGGGAAAAAAAAAAATCTTCACCTAATGCCCTCATTTACTATCCTCTGCGGAAGAAAAGAGTATTTTTTTCAGTGGTAATGCTCCAGCCAGGGGAATGTCATTTAGCACCAAGGGATGTCAACATCACAGAGCATTTGCTAATTTCATCAAGATTAATATAATCCTTGGCACTTGGTCCTAAATCATTGGTGACAGCTCACGGCAAAATGGAAAATATCACAGGGACCAATGACACTTGCTACAGCTTTCCCTTCAGCAATAACACTTCTGACGTATTTATCTTAATTAGCAGCAGCAGGGAAAAAAAAGAAAGAAATAGAGACAGAGAGAAATTCAATTGAGTTTGAGCAAGATCATAATTAAGACAGCGTTCACCCTACAATTCCAAATGTAGATTTCTGTCAGAGAAAAAGAAATGCAATTCACTTCAATGAAAAGCAAAAAATGTAATGAAGTTTAATGGAATATTTTTCATCATTTTCCCTTTTTTAAGCATCAGCTCTAAATTCCATCACTATGTAACTCTTTCAGAAAGGCTGATGTTCCTTTACAGTAAAATCTTCCTGTCAATGGAAAAAGCAGCAAAAAGTAGTGTCATGCTGAGAGATGAAAGCTGAATCATTCCAGTTGTTTAAGCTTGAAATGCCTTTAAAAATAAAAATTAAATGGGGGGAATGCAATATAAAATATCGTTTTTCTAGATTATTTGATTATTATCCCATTGTTTTCTGGGTTGTCGAATCATCTTTACCTCTACAGCAGTAAATACCAGAGCAGTGTGCCGAGTAACCTGGCAGCATTTGTCTGTGTATCCCCACTTCTACTGATATACACGTGGGAAAGTGAAACACTCAAATATTATTTTTTTTTTAGTAGTAATATGTCTGCTTTAGAATCTGTCAGGTTATCAAGAACAGTTTATAAACATCTATAATCTTAAATTATTGAAATTAAACCCAGGAATCCCACTGCTTTCAAGTCTTATTTTGCTCTTCAAAATTTCTATGTGAATTTTGCTCACGAACAAATCGGTCCTCTACAATGAGCAAAGGTTTGTTGGTTTTTTCCTGTCCTGTTAAAGAAATGGAACATGACAGAAACTGTTGGAAAGAGCAAGAAAACTACTGGAAAGGAGAGACTAGTAAAGGGCTGAATGAAAAGTTATGGAGAAGGAGGTTCTGCACCAAATTACAGGAAAAAAGTGTTTTGAGCCTTTATAGAGACAAGAGTGGACAAACATGCAAGAGCTCAAGAGGTATAAGATAAAATGGTTGTGAAAAGCAAGTACCAAAGGACTCCACAATAGTAATAGACTTAAAAACCCCTTTCATGTACAAGTTTTTGAATTGCTTAGTCTGACAAATGCCAATGCAAAATTAGGTACAGCTTCTTTATTTAGGAACTGATGGGGATTGTTGAACGGAACTAAATGGACAAAAAGCATACTTCTATGTGTTACAGAGGTAGCTCGCATGTATCACAGGATAATTATGTGCCTAAAGTATGAAACTATAGTATGCACTCCATAGGAAATCTGAAAGTTAGTTGAAGGCCAACTTAGCGTGTAGTGTTGCTGCTCATACCAATATCTCTGTTCCCTGTGTAACTGGATTGCTTCTGGGAGGTGAGCAATATTAAAGTCATCTTTTTTCCCTGCTGTCAACTGTATCAGGTGCATTTCCCCCTTATTGACAAGTATCTAATAAGCTCAGATCTGCTTACTTTCATCTTTTGGAGTTACAGTACTTATATTGAAGGCCATTTGGTCTTGCAGATAGATTTCCCCTCCTGTTACACACTTAGGAAGCGCAATACCCTGACCAGCTTTACCTTGGAAGGCAGATATTTGTTATTACAATTCACCTGACAGAAGAGCAGCTGCTTGCTGCTGAACCTGTCTCAAATTTATGCATGTAGCAATCATCTTTATGAAAACCAAACTTTTCCTGAGAAAGAGTACATTTGAGAATTAAATTTTTAACAATGCAAGTAAACTATTACTGATTAGTGAACTGTGGATATTTAAAAAAAACCCCAAACAACTAAACCCAAAAACCAACAAAAAGCTCACCAAACAAGTAAAAAGAAAAAAAAATCAAAAATCCAAGGGAAAAAACCCCAAACTTGCAGAAATACTTGGTTGCAGTGCCCTGTACTGACAGCTGGTTTTCAGCATTTTCAGTTTGTGTGAGGAATGGAAGAAGCTTCAGGCTCAACGTATTCAGAATTCTGCTTGAAGTGAGCAGACTATTTTAGGTATTTGATTCAAGATTTTAGTAGTTTGTAACACCCTAACTGGTGGGTTCACTTGGTGGGTGTGAACAGACAAACATTTTTAGCAAGCGGCTCTATCTCCCTTATTGAAATAGATTTGCGTTCAGCTACCTTGCTAAAAGTGTATTTGTGGATAATCCAGCCAGGCTGTATCATGACTCATTCTTAATCCCTGCCGAGGATGCGCAGCAATGGCGAGTATGCCACAGCTGTGACTAAAGCCATGGTGCTTCTGCAATTGCAGAAGCAGATGACCTTTTCTGGGAAACTCTCCCCTTTTGGTAGTGAGAGTGTGAACAGGTGGCTGAATGCCACCAACGCTAACTCAAAATCTGGCTTTCAACCATTTCTGGAGCTTCAGTCCCTTCCAACCTGAGTTATTCTGTGAACTGATCCACTTAAATTACACAGCTCTAATCTAGCAAAATACATGGTCTAATTTTCTAGTGCTGCCCAGTGATAGGACAAGAGGTAACGGGCACCAACTTGAACATAGGAAGCTCCATCTCAACGTGAGGAGGAACTTCTTAACTTTGAGGGTGTGCACTGGCACAGGCTGCCTGGAGAGGTGGTGGAGTCTCCGACACTGGAGACATTCCCAACTGTCCTGGATGCCATCGTGTGCGCCCTGCTCTGGGTGACCCTGCTCTGGCAGGGGGATGGACTGGGTGCGATGGCTCTGGTGCATCCCTGGAGTGTTGGACCCGCTCTGCAGGCTGGGAGAGCAGTTCTGCACAGCAATGCGAAGAAGGGGCGGGTGCCTTTGACCCGCTTCTTTGGAACACATTAGAATTAAATATTCAGAAAATTATTTAGCTTCTCTTTGGTGTATAACTGTTGTTAGAAACACTTGACAGATGTGAAAGGAAAGGATAAATGTTTGTGTGTATTCATCCTGAAATATTTTAGTTTCTCCAATTTGGCATTTCTTTGGCATTCCATTTAAGAGTTGTCTTTCCTTTTTCATTACACTTGAGATTAATGTTCTCCTGCCGCTTACCCAAGTGAGTTTAGTTTGATATGTGTCAGTTTGAGATTAACATACAAAAAAAATTCTGCCATCTAGCAATTAGTCTCCTGAAAAAATTAAAACCTTCAAGACACATAACAGGACTTAAATTTTTCAGTGGTTTTATCTCAATCTTAGACTGGAATAAACTCATATAACCTAATTGCTATGATTAAAATCTATTTCTTTACTGGGATGTCTTCCCATTAATCACTGCAATTTTCTTTCTGTCTTGTTTCTCAGTTTGAGCTCTCTCCCTCCCCTTGTTGTGTGGGATCCAATTTTAGTTAAACACCTGTTCGGTACTTTGTCAGTAAAATTAGTTTTCCTATAAAATGGTAATAAGGTCTTTAGGCCAACTTCTGCAAATATCTAAAAGACGACAACGATTTTTTTGTGTGTGTGTGTTTTCAGTGAACTATGCAGTAAAATATTTATTCTCCTTTTTGAACAACTTGTATTCTGGTTTCCTGTATTTGATACAATGAGTGACCTAATTTAGATTTGATTGCATGAGGATACTTCCCCACACACACTAATCCAGAAGTAGTTACAAGACTTGATGAGTGAAAAATCACCCATTAGCCCAAAAATAATTAGAAAGAGCCTTTAAAATGATAAAGTTTACTGGTTAAATTCAAATTATTTAAAAGATATGTGATTTTTGAGACAGAGAAGCAACTAAACTGTTCTTACATATTAAAATGTATAAATTCCGAAAGCCATGAGCACCAGTTTTACAGACCAGGGAAGGACTGGTTAAAGGTGTGCTCTCCAAAACCAAGAAGTGTTGAGGGGTTGTTTTAATAGAGATGCTTTAATGACTTAGATGATCACATTTTTTGGTGTGACGTTTGCCATCAACGTACTCTCACAGAATGCAACATTTGCTACTTGTTACCTGGTACAAGAACCTTACTCCACATTGCCCGCTTAGACTGGAGCTGGCTCATTGACTGTTATTTTTTCAACTATAAAATCTGACACAACTGGTAATGATTTCAACCAGTCTTCTCCGTTATTACATTGACATCTCAATTTACTGTATGTTATTGCACCCTCACGGTTTCCTGAAACTATTGTATTGTGTTATTTCTTATCTCTTTATTTTGCTTTTATTTTTTTAATGAGTAGTGTGATACTTGATTTTAATTTCTTTCTGAAACATCAGCATTGCTAATTTTTCTAATTATTACAGCATTTCAAGAACAACAAAAAATTGGTACCATATTTCAGTATGATTTACTGTGGGATCCAATGAGAAACTTGAGTGCTTTCACACTCACTAAGACCATAATTTGGGAAAATACTGGAAAGAGTGTAGAACCGCATGATACAGATCTTGACAGTTGTGGGTCCACTAGCTAATCTTGACCCCACATTTGGGTTTCTGTTTCCTTTTCTGTTTTGAGACAGACATTTGGATGATTTTTTTCTAGGAAGCACTTATGACTGAACCGGGATTGCTACGGAAGAGCAGCTGCTTTATCCAACAAGAACACTTTGAATTAGGGACTTGCTTTGAAAGTAGTTAAACTCTGGTAAATGTGATCACAAATAAATATTAACGAGTGAGTTTTAATAGGTAGCTGTAATCTGCTGGAGGCTCCACACTACAGCTTTCTCCCTGGGAGAAGGCTGTGAAGGACAGGCTGTGGATAACTTTGTGAATACCGAAGTATAGAGACCATTGCTCTCGATTACATCTAGTGGCTTGGCCTTGGATAAGTCAATCTGTACTGCTTGGTTATTGTGTAGTTCTCCAGAAAAAAAGTGCAATCTGCTTTGAAGGAGAGAAGGAGGGTGAGAAATTAGCCTGGCTTTAGTAAATGCAGGTTATGTGCTAGTGGAGGAGGGATGCGAGACGAGCCTTTGGGCTGCTGTTTCCAAGAGATGCTCCACAAGCTGAGGTGCCATGGGTCCTGTGCTGATCCTTTGCACAGGGGTGAATTTTTCCTCTGGCATGGAAAGGGGCTACAATAGCTGCTACAAACGTATTTCTTATTCAGCTTCTGGTCTCTTCATGCCTCACAGGTACTCCGTGGGGAGCCTCCTATGCTGTCTGCTCTGAGAAGTGGAAGGTTTTGTGCATATATTCTGTTAATTCTGAAATCTCGGATGTCATCTCCTTAGCCCATTTCCATAATTACTTATGTGGAACCAAATTGTGCAGCCATGGTGGAAATGGAAAAAAAGACAGGAGTTAAAAAAAAAACAAAAGAAAAAATGTCAAAATCCCCACACACAGTCCCTGTCTTCCCAAACTGTGGACCTGAGCCCTTGCCTATGGGAACCTGTGCAAAGATCTTAGTTTTATGTCTTTTTAGCCTCATTCCAGAAGCCATGATTTCAATTTATGTGAGATAAAGAGTATGTTTTTTTCCAGCATATTTTAATTAGCTGTGGTCTTTACAGCATTTTTAACTTATCTGCAGCTCTGAGAATCTACTGATCCCCCCGTTCCTCCCTGCCCCAGTCAGGTTATTGGATTTATTTGGATTTTTTTATTTATAGGAGATTATTTACTGGTTTTCTTAATATTTAGAGTCATTCTTGGCTCTCTGAAATTGTTCCACTTCCCTCCCAGTTCGTTTATCCTTTTCATGCGTGCTGAACTCCTGAGATCCCTTGTGATTTGTGGCAAACTTCCCACAAAGCTCCAAGACTAATCCCAGTCCTACCAGTGTGTTTATTGCTTTGGTGTCTGGTGGCAACTGCACAGCAGATACATGGCTTTCAAAGGGAATTTACTGGCCAATATGTGCTTCAGCACCCTCTCCTTTCATTCATTTCAGAATGCTTTGGGGTTTTGTTTTTGTTCAAGAGGTAGTGATTAATCATTGTCCAGTCCTATTGCTTTGAGAACTAAAGTACATAGCAAGTGTCTTAATTTTGGCCTCTCTTTGAAGTCACTAAAGTTACAGAAATTAATTATCATCTGTGCATAAAATTGCCTTAACCAAAGTGCATTTCTTCCTGGGAAGATGACTGAGCAGATAGCATTCTATTACTGGCATTGTACCGTAAGGGCAAACGTTTGTATTGTGTTATCTCACCTAAACTTGGGAGTCTATAGTCTTGTTTTATTAAGTATCTCATACACATATTTATAGTTTCCTCCAGCTCTGGCTTCCTTCATATCAAGCACTTCTCTGCAGGGAGTAAAGAAAATACTTCTAAGTCTGTAATGTTCATCTTTCTCTGACATGCCTGGCTGTGATATATTAATTATTTTTAAATGACATTCATTAAAACTGTGCTTGTCCCTTCAAGATTTTAAAATCAATGTCAGAGAAAATGAAAGCCTTTGTTTCAAATTCTCTTTCTGATTATCTTCCCTCTAATTGACTTTCGCTCCTTTCCAGTCAAGTTTTAATTTCCTCTTGTGGCTCTATGAGGCTGTCTGTTTCTATTTTTCTTTCTTCTGTCTGGCTTTGCATTTCTGGCCTACTGTTGTCTAACTCTGATTAATTTTCATCACCTACTAAGTACTGCATAGAATGAAGAGGCTAAGATGTGCCTATGGAAAAGTGACAGTCAGGGTGCACTTTGCTTTTCCAGAGGTGCTCGGTGCTTCCACAAACGCCAGCTGGTAAAGCAGCCGCTCAAGATTTATTTTCAAGGTTTCATATTGCACAGAGTCACCAACTGATGTCCATTGCTGTAGCCTATTCAGCGATAGTCTCCCCATTTTTGAACAATCTTTATGAGAGACCATATTTAATTTTATGTTATTTTTGAATTATATATGTAATTCTAGATGTTTTTACTATACTCAGCTATAAAACCCAGAAAAAGTTCAGCTCCCCATTGAAGTGGAACATGTGTGCGATACTGTCTAGTTAACCGGGAAGATACCAAGACATAGTTTAAGTATACTAGAACTTTTATCATATCTGTGCTAACGAGAATTTGATCACCCGGTGCTGTTTAACAGATTGTCTCCCAAAAGTTTTCCCTGCTTTTTGGGTTGCGTTAATGGTCTGATAGAAGTTCCAAACTTGCTGCATGTTTTGATGGGAAAACCAAAGAAAATGAAAACCTTACAAACCCCAAACAAAAAGCCCCAACCCAAAGCCTTAACGTGCAAATAAACACTTCATCAACGTATGGTAAAAATGCGTTTCATGAATACATCTGATAAATTTAACTATTTTAATTATCTTCATTATTGGTGGGCTTTGTATTATCATAAGGGAAGAAAACCAGAATCAACTGCAGACTTTTGCAGTGCCATGTCTCAGATAAATCATCGTCTTCAAAAACACACTTGTACTCTACCCGGTGTCTCTCACTCACGGCTGTCAGATCAGGGTAGACATCCCCGCTAATGCTGACCTGCATCACGACATCCCTCTGAAGTTCATTAGCCAAGAGCATGAAATCAGACCAAGGCACAGTTTGTGTATAAAGCTGGCAGAGAACTGAGCTGGGCGCTTTGATCCCTTTGCCATCTGGTGGTAGTGAATTTAGCATTCCTTGAGGGATGACGAAGGTAGACTGCAGCTCCTGTTGCAGTATTTTGCCTACAGGAGAAACAAACTGTTGATAAAATGGAATGCTTAACAAAATCACAGCCACACCTGAAAGCTTTGTAAGGAGGAAGATATTTGTAAGGATGGAGAGAACTTACTATAATATAGTCAAAGCCCAAGTAAACTGAGAGAAAAGGCTGTGTCAGAGAATGAATTAAATCTTTATTGTTGGTAAATATTAGCTTCATCAAGTACAGTGCAGGATGCAACATCTCCTAGGCAAATTTTTTTTTTTAATACTTTCCTCAACATAAGAAGGAGCAATTGTATTCCACAATACATCAAATACATGTTTGCCAGCAGACTTTATTAACTTATTAAATCAGCAAGATGAAATAGCCACTTTGTTCCATTTAATTTAAAACAATAAAACTAAATAATAAAATTGTGGCTTCATAATGTAGTCTCATGTTCGATAAGAGTCTTTTATTCAATATTAGAGTTTCTTTTGGTGATATTGTAGTTTTGTTTAAATCCATATGTTTAATTATGTGGCACTACATAGGGCCTATATGTTTGACAGTGCGTGCCATATAATTACATGTGAAAACCCCTTGCTGATGCAATTAATAAGGTTACGAATTTAAATGCACACAAGTCTACAAGCTGAAACTTCTTTAAATGCCACCCCACCCCCCCAAATTATTTATGCTGCATGTCTCAGATATGGAGGTGAGTGTAACTTTGATGAGAACATGAAGATTTTATTTTCATAGGTTCATACAGCTTAAAGCCGTAGCTGCCCTCTTGTGTACTACAGCCATAGACCTTTTTCAGACAAATTCTGTATTGGGCTTACATTGTCCATGTTGGAGAAATGTAAATTTATGAATATAAGCTCATAAATTTAATGCAGTACTGAGTAGCCTATTGAGCGTGTCACCATAAAGTATTGTTGAAAATGGAATTAAAAGAATGGGATGTCAGTAGAAGTGATAGATTTTTAAATCCTCAGCTTCAAAATCTAATCTATCTTCTAACTAACCAGGTTTTCTCGGTTAGCAGATCATTTCACAGTTGTCCACGAGAGAATTTCTTGCACCTTCCTTCCACGTCACCTACACTAGCTGGGCTTGGGCAGAAAAACTGGCTGAAGGAGTGCCATGGGTCTGATCTGACAGTTGGCTTAGATATTATGCTATATTCATCTGGAAGAATGAAGTAAATGTTTTGATCCTATTCTTGATTTATTTCGCATGCGATATTTCATATTGCTAGCTTAGAAATCCCTCCAGTTCTACTTAGAGCTTAGCTGAAACACAGGGTTGAATGGCAGGAGGGAAGCTGATTTGAGAAGACAGACAAGGGCGTGGGAATCAAAGCTTGAGTTTGCTCCAAGAGCCTGTGGTGAGAAACAAAAAAACCAAAACAAACAAGCAAACAAAAAAGGTTTGACTCAGTCTTTGATTTCTTACACCATATCCTAAAAGCCAGTGGTGTCCTAGTCCTTCCCAAGGAAACATCATCTTTTATAGTGACATGGCTCTCCTCCTGGAAAGAGAAGGACCTACCTAACAATTCTCATTTCTTGAATTCATGTTAAACCCAACAGGAACTCTGGATGTTCTTGCCGTGTCAAGGAAGCATTCAGCCTTTCAGGTGCAACTCTGAGTCAGATTCTTGCATTGTAAATAAGGAGGAATTTGTCAAATATTTCATTTTGAAGTGTGTGTGTGTTATTCTCAACTCTGCAACGAATTTAGAATAGCAATTTTTCAAACTGGCAAAAGCTTTTTAGATCACCATCAGTAACAGTGTCTGGTTTAACTGTGAATTCAATGTCTTCTGTCAATTTGTGAAACAACTGTTATGTTATTTTCAATAATTCTGTTATCTTGCTTATTTTTTTGCATTTGATACAAATGACTTGAAAATAGACATGCTTTGTTTTTTCTAGATAATTTTTTTGTAATAAACTTTTCTACTGAACATGGCTGGGGAAACAATAGTTATGGTACAGGTTACATCACCATTTCCTGTGCTCCTCTGCAATAGATAGAAACGCAATTCTTTGATTCCATCGTACCATTTTTAAGCTTTAAGCCACTGTCTGCTATCAATAATTGTAATGATCTACACCGAAGCCCAAATGATTTGGGAACGATTTTTAGCCAGAATCTGTTGGGTTTTTTGAGGGTACAGTTCCAGCTTTTAGATCTGTGCTCTTACTTTACTTAATCCGCCTATTTTTCTGCCTGTGCATGTAGAGAAGGCTGAAGTGGATACAAATATCCCCAAGTTCAAAATTCCTTGTAAGAATATGAACACACAGGTGCATTGTAGCTTTATTTGCTCTTTTTAATATATTTTTGATCATTCTTATATACTGCTTTTGATGCAATAGTTTTTCATAAAGGTTGCAGGATCCGATTTATTTGTTATTTTCAATAAATATATTTTTGATCATTCTTATATACTGCTTTTGATGCAATAGTTTTTCATAAAGGTTGCAGGATCCGATTTATTTGTTATTTTCAATAAATATATTTTTGATCATTCTTATATACTGCTTTTGATGCAATAGTTTTTCATAAAGGTTGCAGGATCTGAGACTCCCCGTCTCCACTCCCTGTGTGCTATAAAACCTGCATATGAGCTTTTTGCAAAGTTTATGGAAATGCAGCTTTGGGTATGAGATACTATTGCTCCAAAATAGCTAGCTGTTGTCATTCTTGCATTATTTTACTTTACACAAAAGCATGCACAGCTATGAGTTAGGTCTGCTGTTAAAAGCTATGGAAGGGATTTTCTACCAGTATATGGCTAATCCACATATAAAATACAGAATACTGAAAAGGTCACCACGGCAAACAGCTCTATTATATTTCACTGAATATATTAAGCATTTCACTTCTAAAGTCTCATTCCAAAGACAAAGATTTTAATGGAAATGCAAAATGGCAGGAAGCTTTTTTATTTTTTTTATCTGGCTGTGTCTTGCAAAGCAAATAGGTGGCTTCAAAGTCAGGTTGCCATTATGCATTGAGATTTTTCAGGCCATGTGAGGCTTATTGGAGCCGGCCACAACTTTGCTAAAATAGCAATAAATTAATCAAAACTCTGGCTATTTTTTTCATGTAAAATAATGAAGACCTGCTGCTTACAGTAGTTCTCCCTTTTTTCTTATTTGTGTTATTCAAAATGAAAGATGATCTCAGGAACCACATCCCAAACACCTGAAAAGGAGGTGCTATTCATAGAGTTTATATGAACTTCAGTGTTTAATTAGTGATCTGTAGTGGAAGAACTGGATGGAAAGTGGATTTTTTTACAGCTTGAGAACTATGATTTTTGTCATGTTTGCACTGGCCGTGTTTGCAGTGATGTGCAATGCACTTTCTGAATTTTATGAGTACATTAAGAAATAACACAGGCTTGATGACTGAAATTAAATGCCTTAAAGGGTACATTTTTTATTTGCGCTGAGATTTCACTTAATACAAAATATATCTACCAATATTTCTTGTTTGGAGCTTGCCATGGCGCAGCCATGTACCACAGCCTGCTGCAGGACAACAGGACAGTAATCTAGGCTGGTGGTCACCCTTCTGCTACTCTTTCCTCAGCACCCCACGGCCTGTCCCCTTTGGGCCCAGACACCTCTCCATGAAATGAACATTGGATGTGTCAAATACCATGGGACAAGTGAGTATCTGGAGCAGCAATACATGGGTGGCAGGTCACAATGTGGAGTGGTAATGGAGTTCCGTGCTTTTCTAGTAAAGTGGTTGGATCCTGTGCTGGGAAGAGCTGGTCTTTAGATAGACATGCACTGCTCCCATATGGATGGAGAATCTGGATGTCAGCCCTACCTTGCCCTTGGTTGCTTGCTGTGCCCAAGAAATTAGGTTAGAATGGCTTATAGGTAGGAATTACGTGAGTAAAGGCTTTTGGTATACAGTAAAATACCAGCATATTGCGTTGAGATGTCACATTTAAACAAATAAATAAATCATAAAAAGAGCAAATGTGTTTTCTTTTATTGCTATATTTGTAGCCTTAGGTTGTAGGTTTGTGAATAGAAAGAAATCTGGTGAGGATAAATGTTAAGTCTCTGATAGTCCATTTAAAAATGCAAATCTACAGTCTGCTTTCTTCATACTAACATTCAGATGATGTGGAAATGGTATATAACATTTGTCAGTGTCTGTCAGATGTTTAATTGGATAATTTGCGGGTGAGCAGGGATTTTTGACATGTTTCTGCTATACGTACCTCTGAGAGCCCACTCCCTCACCCCCCCCGCTTCTTTAATTGTGTAAGCAACTTGATTTTATTTTGAGTAGTTCCGATTAAGAGTTCGGTCTATAGCAGCTATAGATTATTCATGAATCAGCCTTTCTCTTTTGATAGAGAGAAAATTGTGCCACCATCTCAAAACTTACAGCAAATACTTCACATTTCCAGTCCTGCTGGGACAAATGAAAGAAGCTAATATTTATTTTTCTTGTAAGTCAGGAAGCAGTCACGCTGCTGAGGAAGACGAGGTAATGACACGTGCTCCGTGCTGTTTGTCATGTCCCAGGCTCCAGGGATCCGGGTTCTGCTCACGGGGCAAAACCACTCAGCGACGGATATGCCTGTAATTGTAAAGAACGAGGGATTATTTCCAAGAAAGCCGAGTGTTTCAGCAAAGTTGGTGTAGGAAGGTGTGCTGGAATTACAAGCAGATAACAGCGTGTTTTAGCTTGAGTATTGCAGACCGGGGGCATTCAGGATTTAGGGATCAGGGATTCCTCTCCTGAAGAAGATTCCTTCAGGAGAAAGGGTCTTCCACTGCCCATACAGAGCACGCCCCAGGGCATTGGCATGGCCAGGACAAAGTTGGCCTTTGTGCAAGCTCTCCGAAACGTCCCAACGAGTTTTCTATACTCAGAATCCTTGGTCCTTTAAAAATAAATAAACAAACCCCAAAGAAGCCACGTTGCAGTTCATTATGTACATAGAAAATCCAGTTGTTTTTTTTTTTTTTTTTTGTCTGGATATGGGTCTTTTGGGGACTATAATGGTGTAAGGCCAGTGTTCTTTGGTTTTATTTTTCTGTTGTAAACTTTGGAGTAGTCATTTCTGTACATTGTTATACAGCTAGTTTATTTAACTGACATTTGGAGCTGAGAGAAAGCAGGTGTGCTAATGTAGGTAGGATTGTACATTAAATATTGAAGACAGGCTAGTGTTCTGAAATCTGCCTCTCCGTGAGATGTGATGAGCCAAAGCAGTCCAGGCAAGCTTGATGAGCTTTTCTGTACAGGAGGGCTTGTTACCATGAAGCTAGTTAAGGACTAAGAACACAGTCTATTTAGCGTGGGATGGATATGCACTATTATTAGTTGTTCAAAATGTATTTTGTCACGGCTTTCCTGTACAATTATAAGTTTTTCTGATATTCATGATTTTTGAGGGTTTTACTGAGCAGCATGCTGTTGGAGTAGAGAGGATTGTCTCCTTTCAGATTTTCTGTTTTAAATTATGCTTCCTTTCTCCCCCTCCACCCTCCTTTCTGGTTGCCCCCCCATCTCCACCAAAAGACCAGTCTTGAAAATGTGGCCCAAGCCCAACTGTAAGTTAAAAGCTGGAGACCTGAAGGGAAAAAAACCACAACAATTTTAAAAAACACCCACCCAAAACAAAAAAAAACCCTCCACAAACAAACAAAAAAAAGCCCAAACCAAATAAAACTGTAAAACCGACCAAACAAAAAAACCATGCCAGGTTTCTGGAGATGACACCGTGACAATTTTGTGATTTGGGGAATTTTTATATACTTCTCTAGATGCGGCTAAGAATAGTGATTTGAGAATATTCTTATTTTGCTTTGTTTTTGAGATACCCACTTACTTCAATGCTTTTTCTTCAAGTGAACGGCCTTTTGATAAATTATTGCTCATTTTCTATTTAAGCTGAGGTGTGCTGTATTGTTCTGCTTTACCATCCCCTGTGTCTGACCAGTTCCCTTGACATTTCTATAATGAACCTACTTTCTTCGAACACTTATCCTGGGAATAAGCATACTAAGTTGATACGGTGAGAAACGAATGTTTGTTTTTCCTGCTCAGCTGTTAACATTTGTATATTTACATATGCAGATATCGTACAGAATGTGACTGTACATTGTGTGTTTCATGTACCTATATATATGCGTAGGCTGACATAATTGTGAAGCGTGTCCTTCCATTTTATTTTCTTTTCCACTTTTTTCTAGATAGGTGGAGTCTGATACGATTCTTTTCTTAATTAGCAACAATTTAAGATCCAAACTCATATTTTCTCGTCATCTATTTTATCCAGGTTACTTATTTTACTATGTTTATTACTGGGTACTAGAATTTAGCAATTCATATTACAAAAGAGATAGAATTGAGGAGAAGGGAGACAAGATAAACTTATATTGAAATTATTAACCTATTACTTCATAGATGAATGTTTGCAGGATTTTGGGATAAACATATATATAGGAAATGAGAAAAACTTAGCACCGTAGAGTATTTTGATGCTTTTAGTAGGACAATTTTGCAAGTTTCTTGAAAGTTTTAGGTGACATTTGGAAAAAACCCTTTGAATTTAATACAAACAAGCAACCCATCACCACACGAACTTAAATAAATTATATTAAATAGATGTGCTTCTTAAATAGAATTAAATATTCTTTTTCATTATGTCAGCAACAAATTCTGTAACTAATTGTAATTAACTAATTGTAATAGATGATGTTTGGCTAGTAAGTGAAGATCTGCACCGTGGAATATTAGAATAGATGCACTACTGCCTTGATCCTGCCTGCTGCTTTGTGTGGGTTGAGTTAAAGTTGTCTCTGTTCAGGGATTTGGATGTTCACTTAATATATTAATTTGTAGATTTGAGGTCTAAGATTGTTCATCTTTTCTGCTATACTGCAGGCTGTTGTTTACTTGCTTTGGTGCTAAACAGTAACGATGCAAGTATAATGAATGCATTGATTAATCATTTGAGTGTAAATCATTTATATTCCAAATTAAGCAGCTTGAAAAAGAGCCGAGAACAATTTTACTTTATTTATTTATTTATTTTTATTAAAGTCTTCATGCCAGAGCCTGAGCTGTCAGGACCCGTCCATCCTACAAATCCAGCTGGAACCTATTTCTTCCAGCCCAGTTTCTGACCAGAGAAGTCAAATATCCCTAATAAAGCAGCGATAGCATCCAGGTACAAAATTTACACGTTATGCAATTTTAGTCCCATTGTAATATCTCTGAAGGAGAAGACCTTAGGATAACACAAGAGGGAGGACAGGGAGTCCTTCCTTCGTTCCTTTGTGCCTTCCATTTTGGAAGAAGCACATGTATAAAGCCTGTCACCTCAGGGTGTTAGCAACTTCCAAAAGGTCTGAAGGCTCAATAAAGAAGATTGCCTCAGTATCTGGGTGTTCAGCATTACAGTGCAGAGCCAATTAGGTAACGCTTTCACCTGCAGATAGCCTCTCCAAGTGATCTCTGAAGCCTTTTCAGATTCTCCTGGAACACCCTGCTTCTACAACTGATAGTAATGAGCACTTACATCCTGCTTTTTATCAGTAGACAAAGCTGTGAGTGGGAAATCAGCACCATGATGTGCACTTCAGCTGGGGAAATTGAGGCACAGAAGAGAAAAGGGGCTATTAAAAGACCTGGGAGTGTGACTCGGATTTCTTGACTCCCTGCCCTGGGCTCTTTTGGAACTTCAGCAGGCAAATAGACTAAGCTACTGCTAGATCCACAAAGTCTTCCCAAGTCTCTTACGTCAGCACTGGGACGTCATATCATCTCAAACCTATTTGTCTGGGAGTGCTAAGTCTCAGAGGATAATAAAGGCAGAGGAGACAGTGGCTTCCTTAAAAAAACACCCAACAACATGTTTCTCTACAATAGCAAAGAGCAGGTTTTATTTCTGCCAAAATCTTTGCAACCAAATGGACAAAATTTATCTCTAGCCTGGCAGCCAATATGCATTATCCTCAGGTTCCCTGCTAAACTATTAAAATTAATCAGGTGGCAAACTTTCATTATGCCAGCTCTAATAAACAAGAAATCCAGGCTCCTAGCACTGGAAACATCAGTAAATAGAGCACTACCATAAAGTGTCTGAGGAAACTCTCCAAAAGCTAGTCAAATCAAATTAAACTGCACATACACCAAACTATTTATTTTTGTATTCAATCTTTCGTAGAAAAGTATCACAACCTATTATGTGCTATATAATAAAGTGCAAATGCCACCAGCTTGGGGGCGAGACTTTGCTGTGCACCCCTTCGGCAGTTCCATTAGTGGTGATGGTGTTATGGGAAGCAGTGTCTATAGGTAAATGACAAGGAAGTTTGGCTCAGAGAAGTTGCGTTTCCTGTTAGCTAAAGCAGGCTAGCTGAGGCCATTTTGCCTAGCAATAGACTGTCACTTGACGCAAGGTCTGGGAAGCGTCGGGAAAACGCAAAAAAACCAGGCAGCAAGAAGAAATGCACCCAAGGCATTGTTTAAGAATAATAGAGTTAAGGTATTGTGGTCATAAGCTTCTCAGGTCAAACAGACCTGGAATGGGGATGGAAAAGCTGAAACTGTGGCAGTTGGGAGCTGTTAGGATCAAAGAATTTGCACTATGAGCTACGCGCAGTGTCTTAAGATTAGTGAACTAATCAGCCACCAGAGCCCTTATTAATTTAGCGCCAGTGAAAGGAAGAGAATGAATCAAGACGCATGAAGCTATTGAGAGACCTTGAGGTAGCGTTGATTTTAAATGCCTGAAAATTTATGGAAGCCACTTTGAGAAATGTGACGGCGTCTCCAAAGCAAGAGAAAGAACAGGCGGCTGCAGTTTCTAAAGGAGTGGGGGAAGCTAAGCAGCACTTTCTGTGGGTATTTGGACATCTAACTTCCTCAGGCTTTTCTGAAATTTCCGCAGAAAAACCTGCTCAGGTTTGTGGGGTCCCTGGATTTACCAAAGTGCCGAAGAAAGAAAGCAGCCTGAGAAGGTGCTCCAAAATAAAATCTGCTTTTATGCACAGACAAACTAGGCAGCTGCCTTTGGAAGCAACCTGGAAGAAGCTGGGTAGTTACTGCGCCGCCCGGTGCTCAGACAGGGCAGGTCAGTGAAGCAGGTTGGGTTTTTGTTTTTTTCCTGTGTCTGAGCCTGGCAATCCTTTTTCCAAAGGTGGTAAACTGAGAAGCAATGCATTTGTTTCTGGCATGCCTGTGAAGAAACTCAACTGTGTGTGTTTGAGGCAGCCAATATCCACATGGTGGATTCAGGCAGTCCTGGCACCACCGCCATATCCAAAAGAAGAGATCTGCAACACAGCCCTGGACAGATTTGTTCGCTAAATTGGGATTAGGCTCAACAGCTGCAAAGTCTTTGTGGTTGGCACTTGGGGAATATCAACTTGCTGCAGACGAGGGCTCTCACCTGGCAAATTAATTTCCACTTTTAAATTGATCCACCCTGAAAACTGCCTGACGCTGGCTGTCGCACACATCCCAGCTCTGCAAGCGGGTAGATGCTGCTTTGCGACTGGTTCTGCACACTGTTTTGGAAATAATGCAGAAACTGCTTTATTGTTTCTTTAACGACTGATGCATTAGTAGGGTGCATTTTTTTCTGTTTCTCTCAGCACACACACATTTATTTGATTATGCTCCTTGCACACGTGAGAGTTGATGGCAGGCGGCGATTCCACTGCTCATCTCTGCTGTCACCCCTCGTTTTGAATCTGCCCAGGGTAAGTGCTCTTCCCAGAGTTCCGGGCAATCTGTTCCTGGGAGCAGCAAATGTTTACCCAGCAATGCGGCACTTCTCCAAAACAAGCTGGGAATTTAATAAAATCACTCGCAAAGAGTAAGAAATATATATTATTTTGTGCATGGAACTGCTCACCAGGACTTTCGGAAATGTAATCTAATAAGAATTTTCTCTCTGATTTTGGGAAAGTCTCCCTATTTCCCCTCCCCTTCTTTTTGTAAAGTAAATAAAAGTCTAAAGGTGCAGTGTAGTGTTACGATTAGCAGCTCAGTGTAGTGCTCTGCACCTCAGTGGGCAAATAATCAAGATCTACTCCCTTTCTGCAGCTGCATGCTAACTAAGGCAAATAATCGAGCTCATAAATTAAACGGAGAGGGCCATGCCAGAACTCCTTTACCTAGTCCCATTATTGCTTGCTGTTTTAAAGTCTCAGCATGATGGAAATTTCCATGTCATAAGGTTTGCATCAGGGGTTGATATTCTGTCACATTCCCAAATCCTTCTTGCTTGTTATACATACAGGTGATGAGGGAACCTTTGGGTTTAATGCGAGGTTGCCCGTAGCATTTGCCCGTTGCATTTCAAATATGATCGTTTCACAATTCAGTTCTCTCAAGATGTTTCTTAAATCTATGACATTGAAATAGAAGGCAGAAGACAAAAGCCGAGGGATTATGGTATGGATGAGCCCTATAGGGCTTCCTACAGCTTTTTATGGTCTATTCAATAGCTCATGAAGGGGCTTGGGGTTTTGGTGTGGGTTCTTTTGTTTGGGGTTTTTGTTTGTTTGTTTTCTCTAAATAGAGACTAGATCTTTCGCGTTAGTTGTGAAGGAGACTCTGACAGATGGGATGAAGAATCAACGAGTCATAAAGTGACAAATTAGGTGATTGGGATATTTTAGTTTGGTTTTGTTTTGGACATTAAACAAATTGAGTGGCTCGTATTAAAAGAGGACCGACTGTTGGCTTGCAAACCGCACGCGATAGAAAAGACCGCGCTTCAGCTTGCCATCTCCTGAGCATATCGACAGCGCAGGGTGACCCTCAGCTTGGATGAGTGGCTTTTGGGGGGACTCAGTGTGCGTTTAAGGAACCGCGTTACTCCCTGGTCATTTTGCATCTGAGCCTCTTGTCAGAAAGTTTTGTAAACTTGCCTTGTGGGGCAGACAAAGGAAGAAGTACCCCATAAAAAATTTATGAGCCCTAGAGAACATTGTCCTCAGTGGTGATAAAATGGGATCAGAGAGTTGTGAGTGGCTTCAGGGAGAGGGACAGTATTTGAGCTTCCCCTTGACCTGAAATGGTAAGATTTTAACTGATACTGGAGAGCTTGTATCTACAAGCATATCACGGTTAGTTCTCCATAGAGAGGGGAGGGTTGGGGGGTTTTTTTTGACTATATATATTTTTCAGTTGCTGCAATGGAAAAAAAATAATGGAGAAATATGATGTACGTGGAATTCGCTATTAAGCTGTTCAGGCACTGCAATTTCAGACATCAATTTAACTAGGCAAATCAGAATGAATATGCTGGTCTGAAATGAAATACTGCATGGTTTCTAAGAAGGAGATGTAGGCAGATTGGAAGCTGAATGGTTTTCTGGAAACACCAATTTTTTAAGTTGTGACTTTTATTTTTTCTGATCCAGGAGGTGCTATAACTGTCAAAGAGCCACCTTGACAAGCAGGCTCTCCCTCAGATCAAACCATATGAACTTGGTCCTCCAGTGTAAGGAAATATTCATTTGGTTGGCTGCCAGTTGGCACGTCTTGAATTAATAAGTCTGTCTTCTGTGATAGTGTCAGTTCTGCTGCATCGAGTCCTGAGCAGAACCGTTGTCTAAGCAATGAAATACAATTTGCCTGCAGAAAAAGCACATGATACCTAAGAACTGAATCAATCCAGGCACACATTCAACCTTGGGCAGCAGTCTTGGCAAATCTCATAGCTTAAACAACTTGAGGTCCACGTGAGAGGCTGGGAGGGGAAAATGGTGGAGAAGGAAGCAAGGCAGATGGCTCAGCTTTAAATTAGTTGTGCCCCACTAGTGTGATGTCATGTTAAGTACCAGCTCTTAGGTGGGGGATTACACTAGTTTCCTCAGCTGTCTGACTGTGGCATAGCTGCAGACTGGCTACATCACTTTGTGGTCTGTGACTTGGGAGAATTCAATTTGATTCATGGCTTTAGCACGGGCTTCCTGTGTGAGTAGGCAGCTTTGCCTGTTGCTTATGTAGTCTGTGTCTCAGCTGTGAGGGGCAAATTAAAATTTGCACCGCTCAGCTGGAAGGGCTGTGGTACCTTGAGATACAAGTTTACTAGTAATTTCTCCTCCTTGGATCGGAATCACAATGACCAGCCCAGAAGTACTATATTTATTATGGTGGTATCAAAGCTGCCAACCAAGAACGAGGCCCCAGTATGCTGGGAACAACGCAACGGGAGAATAAAACTCTCTGTTCCCTATGGCATTCAGTGTTTTAAGGGCTTGTCTAAAGCAGAAAGTTATTCTGGTATCAGATAAGGTGTGAATAAACCCACGTAAACCAGTATAGATTCATGGGACTCCTCTGATGCCAGATTAAAAGCAGCTTCTTTTTGCTTGTATTTTTTAGTTTGTTTTCAACAACTGCACTTTTTTTGTAGGATTGCTAGCAATGAAATATTTCAGTCTGGCATGATTGACCTTCATAAACCCAAGTGTACAGAGTATTCTCTTCACCTCCTAAATTTCAGTGTGTTCTGCAGCTGTTTTCTGATTTTATATATATCTGCTCTATATCCTTCCAGAGCTGGCTGTATTTTACCAGTGGACAAAATGATTCTGTAAAATACGCTCTGTAAAGATCCCGTGATCCTTTTGAATGACACATGCTCTATGAACATATAGCCAGTTGTTACAGCGGGCTTTTGCGGTACGTGAGAGAATGACAAGATGAACCTCTCTCTCATCCTGGAAGATGGGGATGGAACGGAGGGAATGGCAGGAGGTAGCTGGCACTGAAATGGCTCCCGGGGAAGAAAGGGGAAGGATGTATCCTCCAGTGATGTACAATCAGCTTCATTAAAATGTTACTCCAGCTAAAGATCTGGCCCGCAAGCTGTTTCTCATGCCGTGATTGATGTAGAAGCTATTTGCTGGACCCATTCTACAAATCTTCATCTTTATGATCAGTGGTTCAAGCTCCATCTATATTTTAATATACTTATGATTAAAAACATGAATTTAATTAATAGGGAGAAATTACATTCTTAGTTGGTTAGTGTAAGGACATTATGTCTGACCTAGTTCTGTGTATATTAGGAAGGAAATAGGTAGGGAGGAGTATAATGCAGTAGCTGATTTTTAATATACTGTGAACTGCTTATAGGGTGAGAACCATTTGTTCCAGTGATTATTTTCTCATCGTTTACATATTCAGTTGCATCTACTTTGAAACACAATTCACAAACTGACCTTAATTATTTCTAAGCCTGTAACTATAAGGGGTATATTTTAAAAAGCAAACCCATCTGACTTAAATCAGTACATTAAATAGCAAAATTTTAATTAACTCAGCAATACTTTCCCTTATTTATTGTAATTTTTTTTTCCTCTCTTACCTAGCCCTTAAGAGCAGAAGCTCATGGGTTCCCTATGGAATTCTGTTACTATAGTGAAGTTTTTCATTGAAATTTGAACAGACAAAGCCTTGAGGGTACTGAAAAGTTTTCTGCCAAAAATTTAGTATTTCCAAGAATTAATGGAAACCCCTATTCCAGTGATCTGCCATAAGCTACTCGCTGTGTTTTTAATGACTCAACAACTTGATTCAGATTTTCAAGTGTCTGTAGAGTTGTGTTCAAGATATTGCTGCAATGCTTGTTTAATTTCATGGAGCGAATATATTCAGATAAACCATATGCACGATTAGGGAGCTTTATTTCTCTCTCTGAGATGTAGCTAAAGGACATTATCCCGAGGGGAGGGAAATTCTCAGCTCCCATTGACTTATGCTGCTTCCAGGTAGCAAAGGCACAGAGACATCTGACATTAAGACAGCAAAAGAGAGAACTATTCAGGAGGTTGGAATATAAATAATTCTCAAATTCCATCAAGTAGTCGTCTCGAGTTATTTAATAAAGCACCAGGGAAGACTTGGGCTTATGACTGTCACATGGGAGGAGATGAGAAGAAAGTAGTGGCACCTGTGTGGTTCCACTGGGCAAATTCTTGGAATTTCATTAATGAGCAGAAGACACATTGTCATGGCTGATCTGAGTCTCTGGAACCTGCGTATCAGTAGTTTATGATGGATCTGATCTTATTCCTACTGCAGTCAAAGGCACTGTAATGTCAATGGCATCAATTATTTCTTACACTTCCCATATACAAAAAATCTGTTTGTACTTCATATACCACATAATGTAATTGTGTAGAAAGTGTGGAGCACTTTTGTAGGTTACTATGAGGTATTGCCAGTTCTAACTGGATTCTGTGCCGGTACTTACAGGAGAGAGGCTGATCTAAAGAAACACTTTTTTTATTCCAGAATATACAAATAGCAGTGTATTTAAAATGGGAGGTGCTCTTCAGTACCTTGCAGTAGAAGTTCCTTATTTCTATGAAAATTTTGAGGTATCACATGAACAAAATATATAAATAAGCCACCTCAAAATGTACAGAATAAATGGTGATACCTCTTTCTACAACTTGAGCGTAAAAGGAATAAGATCCTACTACCACTCTTGGGGAATGGAGTTATTTTTTCAGTGTCAGTGCTACGGACTAGTATTTCTGGCATGCTGACAGACCGTAATAAAGGTCATAACACTTGCTGTCTCCAAACTCCCAGTGACCTGAATGGGAGTTTCAAGTGCACAGTATTGAGCCTAAGAATTATGGCTTGAGAGAAACGTGTCTGCTAATAGTAATTTCTGATAAACATCAGGTGAAAAAAAAAACGCTAGTGCTTCTAGGGGAAGGGAGAGGAGGGAGAGAGTGGAAGCTGTGTGCAATTTCTCCTTTTCTGTTAATAATATTAATCCTTGCACTGCGTGTTTTATCTGTGGACTTCTGATAATAAAGATGCAAATGCCATTGAATAATTTTAGGCACAGGGAAACGAGTTATTAATCCAAGTCCTTTGACAGAAACAGGAACTAGTTCTCCAGCTTCTAAACTCTTGCACAGCTCCAAGAGAAAGCCTGGGATTTTCACTGCTTCCTGTGCTAATTTTTATATAGTCAAACTAAAACATTTTGTGACAATATGAAAATTTTTGGAAAACTTGCTTGTAGTGATTTTGTTCAGCTTAGCAAGGAAAACTGTTTTCCATTTTATTTTTTATATATATATAGGCACACTTACGTGTATATGCACATATATATAAATTGCCACTTTTCAGACTTTTTTTAGTGATGCAATTTTTTTCCCAGTTAATTAAAATTATAAATTATAATTATAAATTATAAATAATTATAAATATTCTAATCCTGTAAGGTGTATTTAAGGCAGGACCAGGGTCACAGCAGGGCTAGTGTGTAATGCAATTAAATTATATTTAACAAAAGTCCTTTGGATTTGCAGCCTTTATGGATGACAGTGACTTGAAGATATACATGATCTGATTCCTGCATAAACTAGGGTGGGTATAAATGCTATTACATCGCTGATTTAATCACACGTAGACTGTTTTGTACTCTAAAACCATACTTTCAAAGTTTGCTGTCAGTGTTCTCCCACATTCCAATTGTTTGTCGCTCAATGTCACTTATTGCAGAAAAACTGATTATTTTCTTGAAATGTTGACGGGAAATATCACAGAGCTATGAGTAACGCTCTTAAAATATTCCCATTTCTTGTCTGGGTCTGTCACGGAGCCAGTGAGCAACTCTGATGTCTCCCCCCTCCCTCCTTCACTCTGTCAGTCTCTACATGAGACCCAGGACCGTGGACAAAGAGGAACCAGTGAGGCTTGGCTAAATTTGGGGATGGGAAACCAGAGAATGAAAGGGGAATCAACACTTCTTTCACTTTGTCTCCACTCTCTGAGAGTTCAGTAGCAGAGACATGGTGGGGTGAAAAGAAGTAAGAGGACAACCTATGGTTTCACACCGTATATATCCACTGGACATAGGAAAAAATAAGTGGGAAATCTGTTGCGGTCAGAGCTGGCACTCTGCAGCCCCCGCGAAAGGTTCTGCCTTTCTCTACTTAGATTTTATTAAAGGTTGTGATGTGCACCACGGCATTTCTCTTTCAACATGAATAATTAGCTAACTAAAATGCTGTTGAGTGCGGGTGGGATTGCAAACACTTGCGTTTACACAAATAACTGGAAGCTTAGTGCCCAGGGAGAGAGAAAATTGGCTTACACTAACCATCAGAAGTCAGCTAGGTAGGACTCTCAGATGGTAAGTTTGTCCATCTGCTGCTGTCAAAATTGGCGGTTGTCCTGATTCCAGTGGGGATGGGGTTAATTTTCCCAAGGATGTGGCTCAGGACACAGGGATTCCATACGCTGTAAGCCATGCCGAGTCTACGAGTCTACAGGCCCAGGAATGGGGCAGGAAGTTCTGGCCTGGGAGCGGGCTGGGGCTTCCCGGGTCCGCTCGGTGCACAAGGATACACTAATCGTGTTTGCACATTCCTCTATCAGTGATATCGTTGCTGTTTTCCTCTTTCCTTTGCTGCTCTGTTGAACTGCCTTTATCTCAACCCACGAGTTTTGCCTTTTGTTGCGCTGTGGGAGGCTGAGCGAGCGGCCGCCTGGTTCTTTGCTGCCGGCTGAGGCCAAACCACGGCAGTGGTAGTGGGCAACCTTTTAAAAATAATGTTTTCTCTTGCAGGCAGTGTAATGGGAACTTTTTTTTCCCCAGTCAATAGGAGAGTTTCTGGGAAAAAAAAAAAAAAAATCAGTAATTTTCTCTTGTGGCATTATTATACATGTTTTATGACAACTGTGCAATGTTTGCCTACCTAGTTCTTCCTCTGTCTTTGAGTCATTAATCTTTTTTATCCCTGCTTGTAAATTGGTTTGTTTCTTTGGGCTCTAATTTTGTCAAAGGGATATTTTGACACACTGCTGAGCTGAGTGAGATTATCCTGATTGCATTTTACTGATAATATTTGTTGTGTGATGCCTTCCATGTGCATATCTGCACGGGATGAAATGCTGCCTTTCATTTCTGTGTGATCTTGCTTTACTCGTAGGTGATTTGCACATAAATTACAATCTCCAAAGCAAAAGGTTAATTATGAAAATCAGTGACTAATGGACCCTTGATCAACAAGGGATTTAACACCTGAGTCACTAAGAATAGGAAGAGTCAGTGGTGGTGTGGGACTTTAGCAACCTGTACTCACTTCCCTTCTCATCCTGCATTTATGGATGGCCTGTGGCAAGTCCCTCAAATTCTGTGCCTCGGAAGGCACATTTCTATAAGGAAAATTGACTCCTTTCAGGTGGGTGAAACTTCCTTTTCTTTTTGGCTAATGCTTATTTGTGATTTGTGACAAACCATTTGTGAAAACAAAACCAGTCATAGTCTGACAGCAAAGAAGCCAGAGACGTACTGAAACGACTTTCATGGTTGAGTTTGGATGTTCCTGAGAGTGACCCAGGTGATCTGGAGGATTCGCCACTCTTGTAGAGAGACCTGCAATGCCAGGTCCCAGCAAGAGAATGTGCCTTTCCAGCATTAGACAGCTGATTCATAGGAGCCCTAGGATAGGGAGGACATCGAAGACTAATTTATTGCATCTCTGTTAGCTTTTTCTAAATGAGAGTACAATTAAAAATGTGATATTATTTTTAGAAAGTTATTGTTAACTGTTCTTTTCAGCAATCACATTTTCCATTTTCATATTGTTGTGACATCTCCTATCTGGGTATGGCAGTTGCATGAATTAAGTTAAGTGCTGTTGTTCAGCTTGATTACAAGGAAACTGAAATATGCCCCTCCTGGGTATTATCTGTCACATTGCTAAATACAAAACCAACATAAAGCTCTGCTTGTTTCTGTAAAAGCCTTGCACACCATGCTCTGAATCCATTTCTGTGAAGTACTAAACGTCTTCTATTCCTGCCAGAGTCCTCTTAGTCCAATACCTCTTGGTGCTACGCGGCTGTCCTGTGGCAGAGGAATTTTGCTGTATTTCAAACTTCTGAGTTTCCTTCACAGAGAGCCTCCTCCAATTCTGTAATCCAGCCATCTCCAAAACTGGAAATGACTTTTTGGTGCTTCATCTGGGGAAGAATGCAGAAAGTGCAATTCGTAGACTCTTTACAAGTATAGGCACATGTTCCTTTCAGTTATAAAGCATGACAAATTCATAATCCAGTTGCTAGAGCAGAATAAAACTCCTCCTATAATCAGTAATTCCATTTATGCCCCCAAAGTCACAGTACTTGCATTTGTGAAGCACTTGGAGGTAAAAGAGAGATGAAAATATTGTGGCAAGTCTTTAATGTACGACGTCTCTTCAAAAATTTTGTGATGTTATTTCTGTTCTGTCCTCCTTGTGTCATCTTTAACATGGCCTGTATGCTCATGCATTCTGTGCATTGTTTATTTAATACCTGCCCTCATTTCACTTTTACAACTGAAGTGCCTATTTCAGGCTGCTCAGAATCTTTTCTCCAAGTGGTTTGAGCCATGTTATTTTGCGTGCACTGCTTTGAAAACACGTGATTCAAGAATGACTCAGGGTCTTGAAGAGCTGGAACATGGAAGAACAATAGTCACTTAGACTTAATGAGAAAATTGGCTGCTATCAACTATAAGAATGTGCTTTTGTTTTTCAGCTTGTACGTAACTCATGTGCAAGCATCAGCTGGCCTTATATTTTAAAAGAAAAATTGCACGTTCTAAATGTTTAGCTATTTGACAACCTCCAACATCTATTTTATGAAAGATCTTTATGTTAAAGAGCAGACAAGACTAAAACAACAGGTAATTGATTCTTTTAATCTTAGATCTCTGCTTTGAATATACTTTTGCTTCCTCTTCCACATCTTTCCTCTCCTTCCTCTGTTAATACAGTCATAATTTCACACAGTCCCCCAATCAGGCACCCGTGATAACATGGGCGTTGTCTGGTTTTCAGGGTAGAACTGAGACCTGAACTGTGAGTGAATTTTACGTAAGTGTTGACTAAATTAGTTGACCCAGACTGCCCTGAAGAATGCTTCTGAGGTGCTCAGAAAAATATGACAGCGTATGTGACATACATAATAAAAAGAGATTTTTGTCTCCTAAATGCTAGGATTCCAGGAAATGAAAATTTCACTGTGACCTGATTAGAAGCCTACTTTTTTTTTTATTTAAAGAAGTTGCAATTCAAACAGGCTTCGAAATGAATAAAGAATTTCTTACTTTGAGTCTTCTATATGAACTGCTTTCATTTTTGACTGTGTATGATTAATAATAGCTGGACAGGCAGCAGCTGTGCAGTCATACTCAGGGACTGATGGCCGGTTTGCAGTCTAATTTTTAGCAAAGAGCAGAGAGGTATTGCTTTGTTTGAAAATCAGCCCCTGCAAAAGGCTGTACTGAGTGAAGCCGCCCTCGCATCTCATATCTTTGCTTTCCACCTGAAAAAGGAGGGAGTAGCAGCTACAGGTTGTTCCTCCCTCTGCGTGCTTGTGTGTATGCGTCTGTCTTCTGCCTGTTGGTCAAAGGATGGAACAAGGAACTTCAAGCTGTTCCCGAGCGCCTCTCAACGTGTTTGTCTTCCAAATGTCCCCTGGAGACATTTGGAAACTCGTGGGTTTTTCTTACTTCCCATGCAGACTACGGGGGGTGGTCTCTGTAGTGGAGGGCTCTGAAGTGGTACTCGAGGTAGCTCGAGTGCTGGGAGCCGGTTACTGGAGGCACCACAGCGATCCAGCCCTCCTTCAGGGGAGCAGGGCACGCCAACCCAGACAGACCTAGGCAGTAGTACTGGTGGTGCTTCTTAAGTGGCACTGCAGCGTGCTGCTTGATTTGCCCAAAATCACACTATAAATCTGTGCCAGTGTGTGAAATTCAGCTGCCTCGCCAGCTCCCGGGTCATTACATGGATACCGGAGCATCCTCTCAGCTCTCCTGTCCGTTACGGCCACGCATCCTGGGAACACTTCTGTGGAGCCTCTTTCTTTCTCCCTGCAGGAAAAGAGGTCTCAGTTCCTCTGCTTCTATCAAAAAAATTCTTCATGTGGTAGCAGTTTTGTTGTTGACTGTGTCAGGTTTCCTCTTAGTTTGGGTATCCACACGCAGAATTAAGTAGGACTCTAATGGCAGGATCTTTTGAATAGGTGACTTAGAATATTGGTGTAAGTTATTCTGAGGAATAACCTGTGGTCCTTTTGAAAATTCATCACGCATTTAATTTATAATGACCAATAATTTTAGAACTGACTAGTCCTTTTACATGCTTAACTTGACATCTCAAAAGACCTTTCAGAAACAGCTAAGTTCTCACTCTGTAAATCAGTCTTCTAAAGTGGCTTGAGTTGGACCCCTATATCATTTGAAAATATTTTCAAAAAGCTAGATGATTATACTCAGAAGTTTGGGAGTGTTTCTACAGATGTGCTCTTTTGAGCTTACCTGGAGAATACTGTAGAGTATCAGCTATCCAGCTGAAAAAGAAACTAAGTACAGGAACATATTACAGCTATTAGCCAGCTTCAGAAAGCATAACAAAAGGTGAAATAAAACACAAAGTGTTTATAATACACAGCAGAGTTTCTTAGCCAGTCACGGTTATTTACTTTCTAAAAGATGTCCTTGATGTGGCAAAGAAACTAATGGCTTGAGTTACGTATTTTTAGATTGTACCCTGTGCTTTAGTAGTTTTAAGAGAAACCGTTGAGGAAGAAAAATATGATGGGAAAACTCTTAAGTCAAAAATGAATCCGGTGCATTAGGATAACTTAACATGCCTTGAGGCATGCTTTTTTCCACAGGAGTAGGTAATCAAGACAGTCTGCTATGCAAAGTGCTTTGTTTTAAAAAACAAAAGAACATGAAAAAAATTAGTCTAGGGAGAACATTAAACTTCTGCTTGACGTATGAAGGTTTCGAGGCAAGTGATAGGCAAAATTTATGTGATTAGTATTCTTGCTCTCATGCTACACTCTGTGTCCCGTGACCAAAGAATTGGAGTACATTTTACACACCATTATGCAGCATCATAACAGCAGGGTCTAGATTTTTTTGAAGGCTTGTCTATCCACTCTTTGCATTTTTTATTCCTTTTATATACTGCTCTGGGACATAAAAATACACCATATTCCCTTTATAGTTGTATAAACACAGAAGGTTAAATTGTACAAATGGTCTACGTCTAAACACTTGATATCAAATCTGCACAGCTTACTGAGGAAGATGCTTTAAAGAACCAAATAAATCTCTCGGTGTGCATGTGTAAGGCTATAGATACGGTCTGTCCTCCTGTGCTGCGTACGTACCGGATCTGCCACCCCGCCAGCAGACACTGCTGCTGTGTATATAGAGACTTAAGGAGGACACAGGGTTTAAAGCAGCAAAGCAGAAGAGCAATGTGTGAATGGCCATGTGACATTTAAAAAATATACTGAGCCTATCCTGCCCTTACTTCAATAAGCAAGAACTTTCTACTTTCTGTAGCAAGGAACTAGTTTCACCACATGACAGGAATCAAGATCTATGGAAGTCTGACTTTCTCATCAACATGCTTTGTTCGCAATTTGCAAAGTTATTTTTAGAAAACATCTCCCATTGCACGGCGGGAGAAAAATATTCTACTGTAGCCGTCGTGAAGAGTGTACGGGAATAGCAAAATAAAATGCAGCAGATGTCCGTTCTGTTCCAGAAAGAAATCCAAAGATTTACTGTTACCTGAGTTGCAAAAGTGTCCCCTGAAACTTTCTCTCTCTAGGAAATAACATGGGAAATATGTTCTTTAACAGTTGTTCCTGGTATTTTTTCTAAAAGATTTCGCATTGGATTTAAATGACAATTTCTCTCTAGTGCATAACTCTGTAGTAGTTTAATTAGTTATCTTGTATTGATATATTTTCATATGTAAAATCATTTTGATTTATCCTCCTAGGAATGATAATATATATATTTACATTATAGAAGATATAAGCTGCTCCAGGACAGCTTTTTGTCTGCTTGAATATTACTTTTTTTTAAAAACAATTGCACATGCAAGCATTAAAAGAATTAAATTGCCCTCGTTACTGTGGTTAACTATTTTCATTTGTAAGACTAAGAATTTCAGTGCTGTTAGTAAATTATGGGTAATACATAACTGATTTCAGTAGTTCTACCAAGTAATTTCTATGCTCTTTTTAAAACAAGCTACTTTTTCATAATAAGCATGAACAGAATATGACCTTATAATCATTTCCTTGATTTGGTTTTGGATTATGGCTACCCTATGACTTAAAGCACGCTAGCAGGTGAAATCTGCCCAATGCAGTCATTTATATATACTTCGTATAAAGTTGCATTTTAATTTGATTTTAATCAGTTCTTTTATCAGATCAGGAGAAAAACAGAGACTAAAATATATAGCTCTTGGAAACACAAAGCAGCGCGGTTTCCAGCTCCAGCAGCAGCTCCTGAAGGGATTCCTTTTGATCTCGTTTGGAAGTAGGTTAAGGGTGTGCATATGCATTCAGAGCTCTTGGAAATCTCGTGATGCTCAAAATCCAAATCCTACTGTAAGTAATTAGCAAATAAATTCATTCCCTCCTCAGGTAAGATATGTGGTGTCCATATCCTCTAATTCCGGATTTGGCCTATCATTTCATCTTTTAAATGAGAATCAAATTGCCCTAATTGTGAGCAGCAGTTTGCTACATGACTGGAACTATAAACTTCAGTATTTCAGTGCTGTTGATTCAGTTTGACTGTATAAATGAGTCCAAGGATTCAGATTGGAATAGTCAAAAAAAAAAAAAAGCACAAAAGCATTTCAGTATTTGATAACATCAAGCAGCAAAGCATTTCCAAATCTGGGTTCAAGAGGGGCCCTTATGGCTCTTGGATTCAGCCTATGTCTTCTCCTCCTAAGTTACGACAATGCAGTTGTTAGATTGTGGTACTGTCATTTGAAGAAACCAAAAAAATGGTAAAAAAATTGATTTTACCTAATTATGAAATCAGGGATGAGGATAAAGGTAGACATTGAAGTAATTCCGTGCTATAGGTGAAGTTTCAGGGGGAATTACCTTCTCCTTTCCTCCTTGTAACAATGCAGATTCAAACACATTATTCTGTTTCATATGTGAGTTTAGCATGACACAAAATCCAACCAAAAAACCACAACACATCTATGATTTATTTAGCTGAGATCAAAGACATATAGCTGCAAAGAATCTAATTAAAATTTGATGATGCAGCAGGCAGGCTACATCTATTATTTAATTTGGAGGTTGTGATCTTATACAAAATTACCTTCCAGATTTCACTGACGCTCTTGGGCTACAAATATACTTATACTCAATCATTTTGATACAGAGTTGAATCACCAAAATTTCACACCAGATCCTTAGCTGTCCCATGTGGAATTTGATCAGGAAAGGAGCTAATAAATTCCAGCTTGGGACCAGCTCAAAAATGTTTCTGACCACACGGTTGCTTAGCACTAGCACAGTTCAGCTTGTTTTGCTTGAAGGACCAGGACGAGTATATATTGAAAACATGACTGATTACTGAGGCATGTTCAGGGTGGACAGAGACATCGCTTTTGACCTTCTCTAACTACTTAATGAGTTTCTGGAATAAGCTTTGCAAATTTTTTTTTTTTTTTTAAAAGATACTAGCTTTCTGAATAATTCTAGCTGTTTATTTCGTGAAACAGAACAGGACAGAACTAAACAGTCTAATTAAGAGACTTTTCTTTCCTCCTTCTTGTTTAAAATAAGAGAAAGAGTGTCCTTTCTGTAATCTCATTGATAGAAGATCAGGTAAGAAATTCCCAAAATAATTATTTTTAATGGAAAATTGTTACAAATCAACCAGGTTATGCAAACACTCCCTTGTAAAAGTGAGACTATCGTAATTTGATGATTTTGGCTGATCTTGTACCGAACTACCAGCTCTGGAGATTGAACATCCTTTTGCAGTTGAACATCCTTTTGCCAATAGAGAAGATTTACACACGTGGGAACAGCGTATTCATCTAAGCAAGACTTCAGTTACGTTCTATCAACCCCAGCCCATAAATCTAGTTTAGATGTGCAATCCTGAAGTTAAGGTAGAATCTGGTCCAAAACGCCTGACTGTGGCGCACAGGGAGGCAGCTCTGGGGAACGGGACCATCCATGCTCCCTGTAGCCTTTCTCTCCAAGTCACGCATGTGCTAACTGCTTCCCCTCTCTCTGCCATTCTTGGTGCTCATCTTCGTAATATATAGTTTAAGTTTTCACATCAACAGTGGAATTTTGTCTGACGCTGTAGGTTGGCAATTTTATTTCTGGTTATCTGTTCCACTGGTGATTTAAGTTTTTTTCTGGTATAAAGAAGCAGCACTCACATGGCTAGGCACGGCTCTTAGCTTAGAAATGGCCACCGTTAGCTGTGAGAATGGTGCCCGCTGCTTCTTAGTGGAAATTGATGTCTGTCTTCGGGACTATTCCTGGTCCACTCGTTTGTGCAGCTGCAGGAGAACAGCAAGATACTGCTCTATAAACCAGCTCTGCATCCTTCGGGGTGTAAGAATGGAAAAGAAATCTTGCCTGCCCTGTTTTAAAACTGCAGACGTTTACTTCCTCTTCTGCAGCCGGGACAGTAGCAATGGTGATGAGTACAGAGAGCGAGTAGCAGGACTCTGGGCTCTGAGGTTTAGGGAGGAGAACGAAAGTAGGCTGAGAAATATTGATCCCACTTTCTTTAATGCCTTTACTGTTTGGTCTGGGAATTTGTTGTGAAATACTGATGGTGTACACTGCCAGAATCCAGAGGGTTTACTTGAGATTTGGTACCTTCACTAAGTGCATCAAGGGAGTCTGGAGAGAATATCTGGTCTTAATTATGTGCTGAGATGCTCCTCCATATATCTCATTTCTTTTATGACCACTGAATGCATTTGCACTTCTCTTTTTTGAAGGTACCCAGTGGTCTAATTCTGTCTGTCTTCAACTAAAACAACCACCAAAATGAAACCCAGATGTTGTGAATTTTTTTTTTTTCCATTTAATGAATAAGGTAGAAAGAAAGCTTTTTATGCTGTTTTATTTTTATTTCACTACAGTGTTTAACCAAAATGTATCATGGGCCAAATAAAAGAAGGTCAATTAATTGTGTCAATAAAAACAGCCTGCAGATTTCAGATTCACCTGGTTTGGTATAAGTTTGGATATGGATATGCTTGGAAAGTCATTGAGTTCTCGGTGTTAAATGTGTCAAATTAGAGCAGAAGGTAGAAACGTACTTAGCATGGAACTATGGAAGCTGTGGCTTTGAGGAGGATTTTGCTAATTGGCCGGCTGACTACTTCTAAGTAAGTCTACTACTGGTGAAATATCATGCAAATGATTGAAATGAGAGATTTTAATAATGCAGAGTGGGCCTAAGATGATACATATTTTTGATTACCATTCTGTCTGTTTGGGTTTTTCAATATTAACCTTAATCAAAGAAAACACAAATTTCAGCTAATGAAAGGCAACAAAAAAGTGATCCAAATCTTTAGGGAGATATAACAGTTAATTGGATTTCAAGTACTGTAGCTACATTCTCAATAATGTTTCATTTTCTTTTCAGGATTACAGTTGTTTAGTTCCATTAGCCTTAATGTACAGGGTCAGCTTTTAAATTATACTGCATTAGTCTACTGGTTTCTTTTGCCTCATTTTTTCTCTTTTTCCTGTATGGCTTCTCTCGTAGCTGTGACCTGCCTTGGCAGAGGTCACTTGTCAGAGCCACGAGAGAGAGCTGCCACTGGAACTGACAGTCCTCTTCCTAATGATTCCTGCCTTCCTTTCCGAGCCTCCAGTGTGTCACTAAGAAGTCAGAGCTCTGTCTGTGACTCAAAACAACGAACCGAAGCTACTATTTACTTGTTAAAATCAGTGTTTACCAATAAACTGAGTCTTCCAACTGCAAAAAAGTTTGAAGAACTTCAGTTGGTAGCACTCACTGTAACCTCCAAACACAAATGAACAGATCCTCAGGGTTTATTTTAAATTCCAGATTAAGAAAAGAAATTATTATGTGCGATGCTGGGATAAATTTATATTCTAGGGGATGCATTTTCAGTGTTGGGAAGGAGAGGTTCTTAGGCAGGGCAAGTATCAGGTCATTATTTGCATAGGATGAATCTCCTTTCCTTCTCATTGACTGAAATTTCAGCATGCCATTATCATCGCTGTTTGTGCCTGGAAAAGCAAACGTTAATGTGAATTTAGTTTAAAACCAGAGTTGCTAAATGTAGGTAGAATTGGGTGACAAAATTTAAGTGCCTATTATGGCTTCCCGCATAATGGGATTTGTTAAAAGCATTGACTTTCCTTCTTTGAAGCTTGTTGGCATTTGATTTTGATGGGTTCAGGTAGACAAATACCAAGTACTTTGTCGAATCCAATTTTTGTGGATTAAAATCTGGTGTGTTCACTGGGTTTGAACTGTGAATACTTCTTCCTTATGGAAATAAGCCCTGTTCGCAGTGAAAGCCTAGAGTAACAGATTACAATAATCTTGGCCGTTACGTTTATATCTCTCGATTAATCACAAAACAATGTGATAACATAGATAGCAGATTTTTTTCAATTCTACCCTTAAATTTCCACATCCTTAAACAAAGAAAAGCATTCCACCAATATGACTAAGAGTAAACACAGGTAGTGATGAGAAGAAGTTCCAAAAGCACTATGGAAGTGCCAATCTCTAGAGACAACATTTAGTTTACCATGAGTTTTAAAAATGCGTCAACGTTGTTTCTCTTTCAAAGAAACATACAACGCTTCAGTGAACCTGACATCTTTTGGAGCTGACCTTATTAATTATTTTTGACTTACTGTGTACTATATATCCACAGGGATTTGCAGAGGATCAAGTACAGTATTGTCAAGGGCTTTTATTTCTCTTTTAAATGTACTTGTGTGTGTTAGAGTTTACATGTAAAACTCTCTATTAGTGGCTGCTATGTGCTAGATAGGTTTAGAGATATAAGTGCATCCATCTTGAGGGAAAAACATGCACAGCAGATGAACAAAATGTACTGTAACTTTTCTATCTATACTGGTCAAAAATTCAGACAGCATGGAGATTACTATGCACAATATCTAATTGTCCTGGCGATCTTAAAAGATTTAACTTCAAAGGACAAGTTCTTCCCGTAGAAGCAGCCTGGAATACATTCTTCAACTGAGAGGAGCAAATTCTGCTCTACCGATTTTGAATTCCT
This sequence comes from Chionis minor, assembly GCA_013398295.1. NCBI lineage: Eukaryota > Metazoa > Chordata > Aves > Charadriiformes > Chionidae > Chionis > Chionis minor. The sequence continues at coordinate 1,049,593 of VZSF01011008.1, read as the reverse complement.
ACAGCAAATCTGAAAGACTCGCTCTGCGTTAACGTTGGTGTTCCAGCGAGCAGGTTCTCTGCCTGCTTTGTTGTTTGCTCTTAGGAGACCACGGGCACCGAGAAGATGATAGAGGGAATGGCATGTTAGCTACAAGGCAAAAAGAAGGGTAATAACAGTTGGGACGAGTAATGAGTTGCGGAGAAACTAACCTAGATGCTGAGAAAATTAATCTTTTTTTCCCCGATTCTTTTTCAGTCATTCAAGGGAGAAAAGATGTGACCGATAGGAAGAAAAAGAGGAAGATGGCAAAACAATAAAAATGTGCCTTTGTGCAATGAAAAGTCATTTCCCCGTCGCCCACACATACACAAGTCTTAAGCACAGAATGTATTGTTTCATGGAGTAAAAGAAAATGAAAGGACAGAGAACAAGGTAAGGGGGGCTTTTTGTTGTTTTTGTTTATTTGGGTTTTTTGGTTTTGGTGGTTTGTTTTTTTTTTTTTTTTAGGGTAAACCCATAACCTCCCAATAATTTTGCTTTAGTCAGAAATTCAGCTGAGGTTTAAGGCTCCATGATAAAGATAGCTGGTCCCCAGGTTGGTTCTGAATTTAAAGCCTAGCTAGACAAATCTGTCTCGATTTGGTCCGAGACAGGCCATACCTGCAGAGGAGGATTTGGTATAGAAGGTGACAAAAACTTTATTGAAAATTCAGGAATCACAGTGAATTGCCTATCATTGTCAGATAGGGTTGACTTCTGCTGCAAGAATGAATTTAAAAGAGAATAAGGGGCCACCACTGCCCTGATTGATCCAATACTTAGCACTCTAACATCTGCGCTTTTTAAAAAATTTTATAATTCAATTGACAAGTCATGATATACCTGTATGACTGCTCTCAGTTGCCAAGAGTGTGGGAGTATAAATGGGAGTGTCAGTGAAAATGTACTGGAACAAGATTGATTCCTAGAGCAATATAGTCTTGCAATATAGGCTACAATTTTACAGCCTGCTCTCTATCGACAGTCTCTAATAAGAATTTTCCTATTTGAATCTGATTCCAGTATTGGAGCACTATCATTTAATTGGGTTTTTTGGGGTTTTTTTTGTTTTTTGTTTTTTGGGGTTTTTTTTAAACTGAAGAATACCATTTCTACCTCTGAACATTACGCCATTCAGCAGTTATAAGCAACTGACTGCTATAAGCAGGAGTGCCACATTTGCTAATGGTTACCCGTAGGTTATCTGACCGTGCCAGAATTTCACCCTGTACTTAAAACAGGAGAGAGCAATGATAATTGAGTGCAATTGGAAGGAAAACATGGATTTTTAATGGCATCTTTACAGCCAACTGGAGGAAACATAGAGATAGGGTTGAAGTAAATGCACGGTGGTTCTTGCAACTGATGATGTGCTTCCCTTTGCGTGCCCTGCTGCAGGAGAGGAGATATGCTGCAGGGTGATGCTATGGAAGATACTCCAAGCCGCGCTGCTTTCAGAGACAGTGGATTAACTGAAATATAGCTGAGTAAACGATAATCCTCCTGTTTTACATTTGTATACTTTTTCATGAGCTCCGCAGAGGAGCACAGTATTATGCTAGTTGGTCTTGTTAACACCTGCAACCTGTTGAGTTAAACGGTTTTTAACCAAGATAACACTGATGTTGACTGAGTGTGGAACAGGAAGGAGTTGCAGACAAAGCAACAGCCCCATCTGGGTTGTGTTTCATTGCCTCTGTCCTCCTGCCTGTCTTTTTTGCCAAGCTTCTAAGTAAAGGAGATGTCACCAAAAAAAACCCAAATCAACTAAAAAATGATGATAAAATAGATGAGAGAACCGAGACTTCTGAAGAGGTGCATTTGAAATATTTAAATTAGTTGATGGATCTTCTCCGAATCCATATGAATCTATACTAAAGCCACTCAGAAAAAACTGGCTACAAAGAGCATGGTGGATATTATTATCAATCAGACAGCTTTCTACCTAAAAAGAGATCTCAGCTAGATTATAAATTCATTTTAAACTTTCATATACTTGAGGCTTTTTCTCTGGCACTTGTCATAAATGTTGATTCTTTTTAAACCAAGAATGAAATATCGGCAAAATTTTGTCATCAATACTATGTGAATCACTGTTTTGTTTTAACTTCAGTACCTTCTTGTAAATGAAATTAGGTTGGCAGAAAAACAATTCTTCATATTCTTTTGTCTTTGCATTTCCCTGTTGGAATATACCACCCCTGCCTTACTTCATATCAAANTAATTAGGTACATTTTAAAATTTACATAAGGAAAACATTCCTTTTTAACCTGCAGTATTTTATTTTAAAAATTGTTTAATGAATGCTTCAGCTGAAAGAGTTTGAAGAAAAGTCAAATACTTTGAGACTGAAACATGCATTTTTCAACTGAAGGGAAAGACTGAATGAAAAATGTGTCAGACCCTGATTCTTCAAAGACTTGTGCATGTCATCTTTCACTTTAGATACAGCCCTGCTTTCTCCTAATGAAACGGTCATAGGCTCAAAGTTCATATATTTCAGGAGTGGGTCTAATTGCAACAAAGCACAGAAAACATTTAGCATCGTGTTGTTTGTGGGTTAACAGAGGCCGATGATTCTGTCTTCATCCCAGCTTCCCGAAGAACTGGTGTCATCCTGAACGCAGCAGCATGGCTAGACAGAGCTGCCAGGAAGGACTTGAAGTCTTATACCCTGTGGAAAGGGGCAAACCAAACCAACCTAAAATTCAGCCTAACCCTGGCTTTTTCCCTAAGCATGACTGCTTGGGGATGGACTGTATCTTCTTCAAGCAGGACCCACTGGCCTGTGGTGATTTCCATCACCTGACAGACCTCGGGTTGGACATCTTTGCTTCCTTCCGTGCAGCTCTGCCCTGTAGTTTCTGTCACAATGAAGTAAGTTCCCATGACATCTACAAAGCCCAATGCCTTGAACCCAGAAGACTTAAAAGACAGAAGCAACAGACATTTTTTAAAGGGAGAAAAAGCCACCTTCTTTCATTCTGTGGCAAATTTCCCACTTAACTCAGATAAATGTCACACAATTAATATTCACTAGTAATGAATATGATGGCTCAATTACTTGATTTCATTGATTTTGACTACCTAATTTAATTTGCCTGCTTCGTAGTATTTGATAGGAAAATGCAAGCTGAGCCACAAGAAGGTAGCAGTACTGTAGAGTTGTACGAAAATCATCAGAGGCTGGATCTGTTCTTTACTCGCTGACAGGGTAATTTTTCTTGCTGTCAGCAGTTGCAAAAGTGTTTAATTTTATTGATTCTTTATTCATCCATTTTTATTATTTATACCCTTTATGTGAATCTCTAGTGAAAGTTTACTTCTTATAAGGCAATACCATGTCACCTGTTTTCTCTGTGACGACTTTATTCATTCTGATACACCAAACCCACCTCCACCTGCACGCTAAAAATTAACACATAGGGTTTTCACAGCAGTGTTTCCGCTGGCCTATCGTTTTTTGGTAGAAACGTCACCAAGCCAAATAAAAGTTGACAGAACACATACAGACAGACACACGCCCACCCAAATTCAAGCCAGCTGAACTCTGCTTAAGTCAGGAAGTTGTAGACACAATATTGTTGGTCTTTTATGTAAATGGCTGGTGTGTGGGGTCAGTTTTATTGCAGTGTAGGATACCAGAGCCTTAATACGTGCACTGTCAATACACCGAATGAGTTAGCACATTTAATTGGTCATGTCTCACTGGTTACATCTACTGGTTTGTGCATCTGAGAGCGTGGTAAAGCACATCAGATTAAATCGTGGCAAAAGTTAATGTCCTTTGCCTTCGGAGGGCCAAGAGCACGGTACTGGTTAAAAGGGCCTGGCTGAGTGGTAACTCATTACGCCCCGTTAACCCGCGCGTTTGTCTGAGCCTCGGCTTCCGTCTCTCTTCCCTTGTTTCATTGACAAGATGAAGGCAGGTCTGAGTCACTGTCAAAGTCCAGTTGAGCAGTACTTCGCACAGAAGAATTTTGAATCAGTTGAAGCAAAAAAAGACTTGTTAACTATAAGTTAACAACACAAGCAGGAATTACTAGCTAATTAGCTCATTCTTTAATTTTTTTATAAATAAGCTAACAGGAGAACTTAATTTTAGGAATACTAGGCCAAATGTGAATTTCAATAGAAACGATTTTAATAGGTTGTGGACAGACAGTGGAACCCGGCTGAAAAAGAACCTCTACATTTCCATGCTCAGTGAGCCTTCATCTGTTTGAGTCTTAACTCTAAGCTATAAATAATCTCATTTCTAGAGGAACAGGAGACTGCTTTGAACGGTTTTTGTCTTACAAAACGGGCTTAGAAACATCATCACTTATTATAAGAGTCAAAAAAATCTAAACTTACAGCAAATAGAAAGAGAGAATTCACTGGAAGAAAGTATAGAAATATGTTGCCTATGCCATTGTTGAATAAATTCTCAAAGTTTGGCTGTTGAATTCAATAGACTTCAAATTACCCTGTAATTATTTACAATTTTCATTATACCTTTTATTGAAAATCTATTTTAAGGTCGCTTTTTCTATTTCCTGCCCATACTTTCTTTTCCACTGGATACACACATTAAAGGTTAGCGGCTAGAGCTTCAGGAAAATATTTTATTTCATAACTTTTGCAAAAAATATTAAAATCACCTAAGTAATCAGAACTCATCTCTAGTCACCATTCATCTACTTCAGTCCTTATTGGCCCCCGCAATTCTGCTGACTCTGTTATTTTGAAATCTTTGAGGCATAAAATTAATCTTAAAAGTTGAGTAAAAATTAGTGGGTTTTTTTTAACTGTTAATTTAGAAAGCAGTGAGTCTGTTATATGTGATAACGTGCCAACCTCCGGATTAGACCCTGCAAATTTTGGTCAGAATTCTTGACTGCCTTTTTTTTGCCCTATTTCATCACCTTGAGCAGTACATGGCAAGTTCTTGTGTCTCTGTGGAGGCCATTCCTGGTTTATGAAATACAGATGTGAGACAGATGTAGGATCTCTGTGTGGACCACTGTCCTCACACACAGAAGCCCAGAAACTGTGCAAATGCACAGCCACCAATGCACACAGAGGAACAGTTGCCCTCAGCACTAGGGACAAACCTGAAAATGTTTATGGCTTCAGGGTGTACCTGGGACTTAAAGGCAGCCTAAAAATGCATTTTCATTAGCCCTGAAAAAGCAGAATCATTTCAATGAATATGCAAAATGCAAACACCATGACATCTGCAAGCAGAAGCTATGCTAGTTTCTCAAATTAGTTTAGACTTCACATACTCCGCCCCCACCTTCTGTGTCACAAATGTATGCATAGATGATAGAAAAAAATAAAGTCTACAGAAAAAAAAACAACAAAACACCCAACCACCAAACCATGGGAATGAACTAATTCTCCTGTCACTCAAGTAGTTATAAAACAAGCCAAGCATATACTGAAGGTGAATGTTAATGACTAAGGAGGCAGACAGATGGTCCGACTTTTCTTTAGGTGTTCATCATACTTTATTATTCACAGAAAATTGTCTTTGATAAATGGATACAACGCTAAAAAGATAGGCAACATACGGGTCACCTTTTGATTATGGTCGAGCAGAGTACATTTGATAGATTTCTGCTACGTTATGATTGGTTGCGAATACAGGGTAGTTTTTTGGTTTTGTTCTTGCTTGTTTTGTGTGTGTTTGTTTGTTTGTTTGTTTGGTTTTATCAGAGGTTATCAGTATCAAACTCCACATGTGTTTCCTGAACTTAAAAGCAAAGCGTCATTCCACAGAAACCACGTTACTAACATAATTGCTGGCACCTCAACATCATGGCTGCACATTGTCACCTTAAGGGAAGTTCTGTCTGTTCTGGGTCCTTCAGGAAATGCTTTGGTATCTCAGAGTACTCAGCCAGCCACATTCAAGTTTTCTAGGAGCAGGAACTTCTTTTTTTTTTTTTTATTTTTTTTGGCTACTTGAGTTATGATTAGGAAAAATATACGCATAACCAGCTAACTGAAGGAAACTGAAAATTAGCTGGCTAGACACCAGCTGCTAATACTGATATGGCAAAGGCTTTTCTTTGCTCTACAGGCAGAAATATAATAGTTTCTCAGGAAGAAAAGACAGTTTGTCCCATGACATCTTTCCCTTTCTGCTCTCGACCTCACCTGCCGTGGATGTAACGCATGGCTGAGTTCTAGCGGCAAGGCTTGGGAAAGCAGTCATTCCAACACCCTGCTTTTCTTCTCTACACAAATGTTATTGGTGGAGACGGTAACAGTGACCCAAGTGGCGCAAGTTTCCTTCTCTGCAACACGACACAAGTCCCATAGTTACTGCAGTTAGGTAGCTCATCAATGTTTACAAATACTTCAAGGCAGGGTGCCGGGAGGAGGGGGCCAGGCTTTTTTCAGTGGTGCCCAGTGACAGGACAAGGGGCAATGGGTATAAACTCAAATATAGGAAGTTCCATCTCAATGTGAGGAGGACCTTCTTTCCTTTGAGGGTGACAGAGCACTAGAAGAGGCTGCCCAGAGAGGTGGTGGAGTCTCTGACTCTGGAGACATTCCCAACCCGCCTGGCCGCCATCCTGTGCCACCTGCTGTAGGTGGGCCTGCTCTGGGAGGGGGTTGGACCAGATGATCTCTAGAGGTCCCTTCCAACCCTTAACATTCTGTGATTCTGTGAAACCAGGCTTCCAGCAGACCAGTACCTACATGAGTAATTTTTACATGTTTTCTGAGTACCAAAATGTAGGACTAACAATTTGCATGGACAATTTGTATTTATGCAAGGGGAAACCAAGTCAGCTTTTTAAGGAATTCCTATTGCCACATCCTTATGTCTACTCCCTCTTGATTTGAAAAAAAAAAGGAAAAAAACCTGTCAACTCTGTTGACCCAATTTTGCAGCGTCACAGTTCTGTATGTCCTTAGCAGTTGTATGCTATTTACCAAAAATATTAAATATTGCTGCTGCATAGTGTATAACTTGCATTAGACTTCCCATTAATGTGTAATATTGAATGAAGCATGCTGTGCCTTGAATTCTTCTGTCGATTCACCTGTGTAATTCACCAGCGTCTCACGGGTACAGATACCGCATTTCAGAGAAGCTGAACTCCTGCAAGCTGGACAGTTAGATAGTTCTGGCCAATTTAATTATGCAAATGGGAATTCAGTTTCTGGGGAATACGTTATCATTATTACTTCAAAGACTTGCATAGAGTTCTCTCCTATCATTTTTTATGGGTTCTTTTTTTTTTTTTGTTGCACAAGTGAAAATGAAATATTACAATACATTGAGAAAATAAATGAGCTAGATACATTTGCAAATGCCTCCTGTTTCAGTTAGACGCTGGTAAGCAGGAGTAAGGAGATAGAAATTTTGTTCTATCTTCCCTTCCTGTCTTGCACATACACTTTTACGGAAAAATTCTGTGGAATTTAAATGAGAACAGCATTACAGGTATTTTAAATCTCATCAAAGAATTTAATAGAAAGTCTAGACTGCAGCATTCTAATATGTATAAAAAAACTATTGTAAAAGGAAATTTTCTCATAAACCCCTTCATTTTGCAGAAATGATTTCTTTACAATTCTAAAGGATTCTATGTAAAGCTGTAAGGGTAACATAGCTAAAATATTTTATGCCCTTCAAAAGTTAGCATTGTGAAATTAGCCTAGGAATTGAAGAACGGGTGGCATTTTGCACTCTACTTGGAACCTTGCAAATTGTATCCTAACGTATGTAAATTCTAGGCACATGGAAGACTGTCTTTCCATATTAATGTAAGTCTAATCAAGAACCTCAGCGCACTGGTGGAGTATCTCTGATGCAATAAAATTAAATAAATAGGGATATTTAGACACTTATTTTATAATTTATTTTTAACATTTTGACGAGCTATTCTTATCCTTCCCCACTTTTTTAACCTATTGGTCTTTTCTTGGCTTCACTAGGAGGAAACTTGATGGTAGCGCTTGAGTACCACAAGACTGCCTGCTTGATCTGTTGGGGCTGAAGAAACTTTTCTACCCACTGTCTCTTTCTCTGCATTAGTATAAGACAGAAGGACTGATCTGCATAAATGTCTTCTCAAAGTAGACTTATCTCTGGGACCGGTTTTTAATTTTTAGAGTTTTATTTAATTAGTGCATAATTTCTTTTTGAAAGTGAATTCTTTGAAGTAATTTCTAATCTCTCATAGAAGTGGACATATTTATAACTTCAGGTCTCATTCCCAAGGAGTGATGGTAACTATAATTGTAAGTGCGGGTCAGAGCTTATAACATATCCCAGTAGCTTTGAGTATTAAAAAGTCATAAAATAGCTTCACATTTCCATTTTTATAGTATAAGCACATCTTTCTACAATGCAGGACAGCTTGTAGGCAATCAGCCTGTTTCATGATCTCAGTCAAGAAGTGGACTTCTGAAAGTTTTTAAAGGGCAGGACCAAAATGTTAACTTGGGGCGAAAGAATTTTTTTGCCGTCATGAAATCTAAAGAAATTGTTCTGCCATTGAGACTGAGCTGACTGAGGGCCTCTCTTTTGTGTGCCATTTTGATGGTAACCCATTTTTGACTAACAAAGTTCTGCACTAAACAGTAATATTAATTTCCCATAACTTTAATGATATAAAAATTAATTATCTAAAAAAATTGTTTAAGCTCCTGCTTTAGTTGAGGAAGAAAAATTCCCACCCCCAGAGCACGAATCATCTCACCTAGAAAAACACCTATGTTAGTGCTCTCCATTAATTACCCAGAGAAACTAGATGAATAATGTGAACGAGGATGCTCTAGTTGGGTGAAGGAAATAATTCCTTAACGAGTAGATGTCTGTGCTTTGGATAAGGCTAGAGATAAGCTACTAAAGATCAATACCATGTTACCTCTCTACAAGAACTGTTCTCAGCCCATCTTTGCCTTGAAGTATTGACATTTTATTCTGGTTTAGAACCAAGAGAAATGTAGAAATATGAGGTAAGTTTCTGGCATTAGATATTTAAAAAAATAAAGTGAGTAAGAGAGAAGTAATTTAACATGTGATTTGCATCAGGATTAAGATTTGTTCCTTAAATTGGCTTTTTAATCTTTACTTATTTTATTGCTTTAGCTCAAGTACGTATAAATGCAAATACTTGGTTAGGCAGAGACCTCCTTGGTTTGTGTCTCTAATGTGCCAATCAGGTCTGTTTTGTTCATGACAGCCACTTTTCCAGTTATTTTTTATTAATAATAATTTCACAGTTTCTGACCAGCAGATTAGCAACTAAAGCACTGGCTTCTGGGTTCTTTTTCCTCTCTGCCACTGACTGCCTCTTTAATCTTGCATTCCTTTGTCTCTTTTGTCTACAGAGCATGAGCACAATGAATCATCTGAAGTACTTAGGTACTTTTTGGCTTTTAATCAATCATTCCATTTTTATTTATTAGTCCATTTTCCATTGACTCTGCATAACATAAGGCCTTCCTCAATGAGCTTATAATGAAACCGGTAGGAACTGTGGATAATCAGTCCTCGTTTGAGAGGTAGTCACTGTCTCAAAGAATTGTGCTAAAAAAAGTAATTATAGCCCAAACTGTGAGACTCTCAAAGGCTTTTATGAACACCCTATTCTACATGCACATTTCAATTTACAAGGTTCATTTGAATCACTGGCTAAAAGGAATAATGCATAACATGGGTGACAGACACCCAATATTTCAGATTTTCACATTCAGTTGATTCCTTAATGTCACTATTCAGTGACACTTTCCATTTCTTCATTGTCTAGTTCATTGGTATAATATTTTTGATTGAAAGACAGTTTGACCCTCTTGCAATTCCCCTACATGCGATTCTCTTACTGTCTTATACTCCCTCTTTCAATTTCACACCAATAAGCAGTGCAAAACTGGGAGAGAAAAGCGCAAAACTTAGCTTTCGTGAATGCATGACTGAAAATGTTTTCAATGTTTAAGATCCAGTAACTGCTGACAAAAGCCTGCTGGTGGGCTGCTCTTTAGCATCAAAAACATAGTCTTTGCCATAGGCATTGTATTGAAAAAATTCTCTGCGTTGTCTGGCAATCAATCCTCTTAAACAATTTTTTGGTTATTTGTATGTTAAAACAAGATTTAGAAGCCAAAAATTCTGCATACCATTTAAAGCAAACGGCATGTACCGTTTAAAGTAAAGCACACGTTAAATAGCATTGCTGCCAGCCTTTAAATTGGCAAACATACCCATCCAATTCCTGTTAAATATCATTAAAAAATTATGCTCAGTGAGAAGTACGCATGTTAATACTTTATGATAGCAGCTAGAAGTGCCAGTCTTCAGCCTGAATGTAATTTGCCAAGACTGTCTAAACACAGAGCGCAGAGGAATACCTCTCTGGAAGGCTGACAGACTGCGGGGAGGGCAAAAAGCCCAGACAGACAGACAGGCAGAGCAGGGGGGAATCAAAAAAATATCGGTCAGTGATGATCTTAGCGCAATAATTGTCTGATCTCTGCTTTTGGTGGGTTTCAGTCGCAAGCAGAACAGTCTTGAGCTGACCAATTTTACTTAATTTGTTAAGTAAAATGTATTTGTTCGTGCTAATCAGCACGAACGTGGAAGGTGGGCCTGCTCCGCTTTGAGTGGCTCACAGGCCGCAGCCCCTCTGTCTGTGCCCCCCTCAGCCTGGGGCCCTGCCGGCCACTGTCCCTCTGTCTGTCCCTGCCCAGCCTGGGGCCCTGCCGGCCGCTGTCCCTCTGTCTGTCCCTGCCCAGCCTGGGGCCCTGCCGGCCGCTGTCCCTCTGTCTGTCCCTGCCCAGCCTGGGGCCCTGCCGGCCGCTGTCCCTCTGTCTGTCCCTGCCCAGCCTGGGGCCCTGCCGGCCGCTGTCCCTCTGTCTGTCCCTGCCCAGCCTGGGGCCCTGCCGGCCGCTGTCCCTCTGTCTGTCCCTGCCCAGCCTGGGGCCCTGCCGGCCGCTGTCCCTCTGTCTGTCCCTGCCCAGCCTGGGGCCCTGCCGGCCGCTGTCCCTCTGTCTGTCCCTGCCCAGCCTGGGGCCCTGCCGGCCGCTGTCCCTCTGTCTGTCCCTGCCCAGCCTGGGGCCCTGCCGGCCGCTGTCCCTCTGTCTGTCCCTGCCCAGCCTGGGGCCCTGCCGGCCGCTGTCCCTCTGTCTGTCCCTGCCCAGCCTGGGGCCCTGCCGGCCGCTGTCCCTCTGTCTGTCCCTGCCCAGCCTGGGGCCCTGCCGGCCGCTGTCCCTCTGTCTGTCCCTGCCCAGCCTGGGGCCCTGCCGGCCGCTGTCCCTCTGTCTGTCCCTGCCCAGCCTGGGGCCCTGCCGGCCGCTGTCCCTCTGTCTGTCCCTGCCCAGCCTGGTGATGCGTGTGGTCCCTCGGGACTGGCCGTCCCCCTTTCAGCACAGAGTCCCCCCCCAGCGCGTGTCCGCCATCCCTCACAGCTGTGGGTTTGTTTCTTAAGTATTTTCGCCGAGGGAGCCCCTGTGTTTCCGTGCCTGAGGTGTGTGCGGGTTCCAGACCCAGCTGGGAGCAGTTCTGGCTGGCCGCCGGGATCCTCTCGGCAGTTGCCCGCTGCCTCCTGCTCCGTAGCCCTCCCACAGCGTGCAGCCAGGGGCATTTTAAGGAGCTAGATGGAAAACGGGTAGTGACAGCAGGGACTTTCAGGTGGCTAAATAGACAGTGGACCTAGACAATTCTATGATTCTATAGAGTATTGCGCTATCTAAGGCTTTTTTTTTTTTTAATTCTTGCTTTTAAATTCTTCTGACAGTACTACCTGAAGTAGTATTTGCTTGCGTTCGCAATGTCTGCTTTAAAACATATTAAAGACAAGAAGAAACATATTAAAGTCCAGCAGTGAGCAATTAGGATAGTCTTGCCCTGCTGATACAGTGCTCTGGCTCAGTTAATATGCAAGCTGTCATTGTAGTGACAGGCTGTGTACGTGATAAAATAATCCACCTTTTGACAGTTACCTCGTGTAATAACATCATATGGCATTAGGAGTCAAAAGGAGAAAATATCCTCAAATTCAGTAGTAATTACTATGAAGAATTTAATACTTGAGCTTAGGTTTTAAAAGCTGCACAGCAAGATTTTCAAGTCGTCTTATTTCCATCCTCATTGCATCATTAGATTAATACTGAGGTTTTTTCGATTAGTATTCATTTTGGTCACTCACTACTAGTGATGCTTGTGGTGAATAATGAAAATACCAAGACAGGACAATTTATCTTTAACAGGCTTATTTCACACAGTGAGTTGAGTGACCAAAGTCAGTTGTAAACCAAAGATACACCAAGGTGTAAGGAATGGAAATGGTTAGAAGGGGAACTGCAGCGGTGGATCAAGTTAAGTTTTTTCCTGCTGATAGTGCCAGGGACTGGCACTGAGACTGGTGTTCTTGTGACAGGTATCGGTGTGGGCACAGATCAAGAGATTGTCCTTACCCTGCCAAACTTACAAATTGAAATAACAAAACAGACAAGGGGTCAGTGACAGAACATTGTAAAGGTGATGAACTGCAATGCAGAGAGATTAAATTACATGCCCTTTACTGTCTGGACAGCAATGGAGTATTTCCACTGCAAACTGCAGCCCAGTGCTGGGACACCTTGGGTTTCATGAGCTATGTAAAGCATCCAAAGCAGACCACATCCACGCATGCTTCTCATAAAGAAAAGCTCATCACTGGTGTTATGATTCAGAATTTATTTTAACAGAAACTGTAAAAGATATTTTAATTATATACCATTATAGATTAATATTAAGTCAAGCAGTGAACCATGAGACAATTACTTTTTATGGTTTTATTGCTTTATGGTAATTTTTACATAAATTTCAGTCGCATCCACTGGCCCCAAGTGTCATCAGGGCAGCACTTAAGACAGGCGCTGCATACAGGACTAGTTAATTGGTCGGCACTCTGAAGACTGTAGTAGATGCATCCTGGTAGACCCTATAGTAGATATAACATGCCCTCCCTAGGTTGGAGGAGGAAAAGAATGAACCATGGGTTGCTGAAGTGCTCACACTATGGCCACACAGATATTCTAGCACAAATAGTTACATATCTTCATTCTGGCACTCGCACGTTCTGCTTTCATGAATCACTGCTCCCTAGTGAGTAAAACAACTTTTCTACAAATATATTTATCTCTTACAACCCGTTTTTTGCTAAATAGGTTTCAGCTAAGGAATTGCAGTTTAGCTACGCATTTGTAAAAGGTTTTCTTCACGTAGGATTATGTATTAGGCCGTTTGGTATCACAGCATTCTGCTGTGTGTCTGCATGGCTTTAAAAAAATAAAGAGTGTATAATGAATAATATGCTTTATTCAGGTTTTGAGCTAAATTATACGATATGTTAAAAAGTGTGAAAACTTTGGATTTACTACTATTTACATAACTGTTCTGGTAGTATTAAATAATACAAACAGTAAATTCACCATTTATTTTCATAAAAAATATTAATGAATCAGTCTTTGTATCATACAGCCAGCCATAGTCCTTAAGATCATTAAGGATTTCTGATATTTATTTTACATTAAAGGAAAGGGAGAAATTATGTAAAGGTTTTCAATGGCAAAGAAAAATACAGGAATATATATTGCTGTGTTTTTCAAGAGTACAGTTCTATTGATTTAAGCAACCTGTAAAAGGTAAACTAAGAGAAGTGATATACCAGCCCAAGTAGCAATTGTATATTTACTCTGAATTGCTCATGTTTGCTTCTGAAAATTCATAACCTGAGGTAGAACTGAACAATGAAAGAGAAAAACCAAGCATGTAAAATCAATTGATGTGCTGGCTAGCTACCAGAACATCTTTATTTTCAATAACCATGTTCAACCATGTTTTATATCTATTTATCACTGAACTCATTGGGCAGAACAAAAAAGGTGCTAATGTTAATACCTCATGAATATGCACAGAAAATGTTCCCTTTTGGTTAAATATCAACATTTATACTAACCTTTTTGTTCTTTTGTGTTTCATAAGAATGACAGATAGTGGGTGCTGTAGGCTAAGACTGTTCATTAACATTGTTCTCATGGGTAGTCTTGACATTTAATTTTAAGACATACGTGAAATGAATGTAGATCTTGTATTTAGTTTTTCCATATTAAGCATTTCTAAAAAAAAAAAAAAAAGGCAGCAAACGTAAGGCACATCCTCAGAAATACCATACACTTTTTGAAAGCAGACCCTCATTTTTAGGGAGAAATAGGATCTGATGATCAAAATGAATTATCACAATTGCTTGCTGGCATTCAAAAGAGAAGATGGGAGTTCCAAATTCGTATGTTCATGAAACCAAAGTACCTGTTCTGGCCATGAACATGAACAGCCCATCAACATCAAGCCTACTTGGCCTACTCACCTGTTTTATGCCACCAACAATAAATGTGGTGTACTATTCAGTTTGGTGTGAAAAACCTCATGAACATACAGAAAATATGTGGTTTGTCCTTCAGGGGTGGAAGGCAGAAGGGGCAGATAGACAATGTCAAATAATTTCACATATGATAACAACTCACTGTGTTTGATGAATGTAATTTAAGGTTGTCATCGTATCATCCATCATATCAGTTGCCAGCACATATGCATTCCTGTACATGTATATATATTTCATGTAAGATGTGGGGTTTTTTTTTTTATATTTTGAATATTTTTGTCCATTCCAGTGAAGTATCTGCAAAGCTTACAGCTACCAAAGCCTGTCACATTGAAGTTAACCCTGTTCATCCATGTACTTGTACAAATACTGTGGGAGCTGAAAAGATGAAGACCCCTTTCCATTCCCTCGGTGGAAAAGTGTCATGTTTTACACAAAAAAGATACTTGTGAAACACTTACTTGCAAATGATGTCACTGTCAGAAGGGCGACAAGTGGGTCCAGAAAGTCCAGTTCTGTTGACGATGACATGCAGAAAGCAACTCATTCTTACCTGAGTTTGCCTTAAATTCCTCAGTCTGTTTTACGCAAAGCTGCCCTTTGCTGTGGTTAGGTATCAAATACCTGCTGACCTGCTTTAGCTCCATGCCTTCAGTCTGATTCCTGGAGGGAATGGAGCAGGTCTCTGAGGAACAATGCAGGACAATAATCACTTATAAAAGTTTATGTGTATCCAAAGCTCATGGATAATTTGACTTGTCCCAGGAACCCCAGAATTATTTTTAGAGACTGTATTTTAATCTTGTATAGCAGATTCAGCATTTAGAGTAAGCACTAGCTTGCTCTGTAACTAATAGCTGTGCTCTGGCAAAAATACTATTCTCCTAGCAGAGAAGATAACTAACATTACAAAGTTGTCCTTATTGCTTCAGATATTGCTTTTATGAGTTCCCAAGTAAATTCAGCAGATGGCCCCTGTGATGTAGAGTACTGTTACCCATAATGCCCTCCCTCTGCTCTAGGGAGGAAGACTCTTTTCTGAAGTTACCAACTTTCAGCGTTACAATTACTTGAGCAGAAAAGACTGGGAAGAATTTATGGGTTTTCTTTTTAAAACACACGTGTAGTTTGCAAGAATTGTTTCTCTCCTATTTTTTAATCTTTGATTTAATGGAAAGAAAAGTTTTGACACTGACAGTGTCTTGATGTGTGGGCTTGTGTTGGTTGAATCCTCTTGTGTTCTTGCATCTGTTGTACAGTCTGCTAGTTCATATAAAAGATTTTAAAACACAATCACAAATGACATTGTGTTTTTAACATTTTTTAAGAGTCTAGATCTTGCTTGGTATAAACAGCAGACTTATTTCTGATATATTGGAGAAAAACAAAACAGAAATCTTAGAAAACTATATAAAGCACTTACAGGCAGGTGAATCAAAATTTCCTTAGGTGACACAACATGTGTCATGTGTCTAATTTCAGCCAGCCATGTGTCAAGGTATTCAGATATCAGCTTTCAGTGATGCTTGTATTTTCAAGCTTTTGTATTTGCTTTCTCTTGCAAAGCTGAGAACATTCTCTAGAGGAGTAAATGTTACTAGTCTCATCCTATACCTGAGAAGTTGGGGCATGAGTTGGTGACAGTAGTAGTCTAGCATCAAACATACTATTAGAAAAAGAAAAGGAAGGTTAATGAGATGGGGGCCTAGATGCCTGGGTTTTTCTATCAGATTCTGAGGCTTATATCTGAGTGTAAACATCAACATTAGGTACAGAAATACTCTTCCTAGAAAGTGAAGCCAAATGAATAAGGTTGTATGGGATAGAAAGAGGAGCATTTTCTCCTGGAGCTCCCCCAGATGGTCTCTCTATGGACCAGCAGACTGCTGGTGTAATTTGGAAGAGTGTGGTGTTCATATACAGTAGGTCAACTTGAGGCTAACCTGAGCTTGCAATTTGATAATGAAGAAGAAGGGACGAGGGGATTATTTTCCACAGAGGGATTTCAAATAATTTACCTCCATATTCTCTCTTTACTTCCAGTTCCTCCTCCTTCAACTTGCAGCTGAGAGTTGATAAATATAGCTTTGTCATGAAAACGCAAGGGGAAAGGAGCAGTACTGTCACTTTTAAATTTATGGTAGAAGTCTTCTTAAAAGATGGTAAAGTATCGGCACAGGGAGGAAGATACCATGACTATGATATCCTACAATGAAAAACAAGTCTTGTCCTGTCTGTGGTTGCAATGCTAAGTGGGTTTTCATCTAATGTGCAATCAGAGCACCCTGTGTGAAAAGAGATGCTCGCTGATGATCAAGCATTTGAGAAACAAGAGTGCTCAGCAGGTTTTAAAGGAAATCAGGTGAAATCTTCCTCCAGATGCCACGGCTTCTTTATATGCTGTATTGCACTGATAGAATACAATGATGAATCATCTGTCATGTCAGTGTATAACACAATGTATTTGTGATGAGTAATGTCCTGAACACAAATTTCATTGCACCACAGAAGAATTTATCCATCTTATACTCCCCTTGGCCTATACATAACCAAGCCCATCAGGCATGATTTTGGATGGCGCAGAGGCGCAGTATTGATCCTGCCGTAGTGAGCTCAATGCTCCGTGGCCTCCGAATTACCTTTGCCATGTAACAGGATAGAGGCTCAAGAGCCAGGTCAGATAGTTCATCACAACCTGAAGATCAAGCTGTGGTGGGAAACTTGACTAAAGATGAGGATCCTCTGAAACAGAACAACAGCTGTTCCCAATGGCTGCCCCTGATTACAGAGGATATAAGTAGAGCGTGAGATGGGGGCTGTCTGTCAAGGTTCTGGTGTGTGACAGAGCAGGAGTTCTTGGTGGCTGGTTCCTGGGGACCTGTGGAAGGGCAAAGAGGTTAGTGAGAGGCTGAGCAGGACCTGGGGAACAGACATACTACATTATAAAGAGGTGGGTGAAGCGCTTTTAGAGCTTTAAGCTTACAGACAGGTTCATTTGTGTGGGTAGCAGTGCAGCAGCATCATGAGAATTGCTTCCGGGCATGGAATTTAGCTCTCTGTAGGCATTGATTTATGTTGGTTTTGTTAATGGAGAATCTCAATGAGTCTTGTTAGCCTAACCAAAATTTTGGGGTTTGTTTTGTTAAATTAATGTGGAGAGTGTAGTTTGGGAAAGGAGGAGCTATAGCATTATATATAGCTGTCTTCTATGTGAGGAAAATGTTTATCATCCCTTTGGCTGAATCAAGTAACAAAAAACCATGTGAACTAGGGAATATCTTACGAGAGAAGTGGGGAGGCATTTTTAAAGTCCTCTTATTTTTCCTTATGTGGTTTCATAGAGCTGCTCTTAGGCCTGAGCTATCTATTCCTAAACAACAACAGATATTATTATGCCTCCAGGTCTCCTGAGTGTTCCTAGCAGACATTGTAGATTGCCTTTGTGCCTTACTTAAGACTATACTGGACTGGAATAACAGTACCTGAGTAAGGGCGAGCTCTCCTCTGTGGGCTAGCAAAATTTTGTGTAAAGATCTGTGAGAGGCAATAGGGGCTATGCGGCCATCGTATTTCAACTAATTCAGCTGCTCGCTAGCAGAGGATTCAGGACTCACAAGCCAGATAAAAATTAATTTTCCTAGGGGAAAAATGGAATTAAAGGAAAAACTGGAACTGGGGGAGCAAGGAGGAGTGTGAATTTCAGGTTGCTCTCTCTCCCCCTTTCCCCTGTGCCAGAGGCTGCTCACAAGGCGCTGCATTTTACTCCCATAGCTCAAGGCTATGCCTGAAGGTGCCTTTTAGTATTATCCATTTATACTAAGGCTGCACACCTGAGACCAGCCACAATAGTTGAAAAGATTTCACAGAGGAAAAATCCTAGTCTGCCTGTGCTTCTTAAATAAAATAAAAAAAAAAAAAATCCAGCTGGCTTTGTTTATAAAGGGAACATCTCTCTTAAAAGCAATAGTTTGCTGCTGACCTGGATTAACACAGGCTTTCAAAAGCAATTTTAAGAACAGTAATGTAATGCCCCACCCAACCTCCCCCCACCCTTCAACAAACAGGTTGTTTCTGCTTATTTGAGTTCGCTAGACTTCCTGACACATCTCCTTCTGTTGTTTGGTTTTTGGTTTTTTTTTTTAAATTTGCATACTATTTTTAAATAGTATACCTGCTAGTTTAGAGATAGCGAAATATTAAATAAATTCTGTGGTGCTTCTTTAGAAGGACATATTTTTATAGGAGCAGAATGATAGTAAAAGCTATCTGCTTTAGACAGTGCCCCTTTGATGGGGGAAAATTCAATCAGATCTCTTAAAGGTGCTTTAACAGAATGCTGAGAATTCTTTCTGGTGTTTTTTGCCGCTTTCCTCAATATCTGCAGTTGGTACTTCTTTGTGCTTGTGCTGTACAGGGGTGTCTTGGGAAAGAGTCTCCTGTGTGATAGTGACTACTTCTTTTTTTTAAAGCTACAAGAGACTCAACTATCCAGTGAGAAACTCCATCTTAGTTTTTGTAGTTGAGCCACATTACAAAAATCCTCTGTTGTATGTGAATGGCTATGTTTCTGTTCTCTCTATGTAGAAAAGGCCAAGGTGCATAAACCTGCAGCTGCAACAAATCAATCATTAAGATGATAGGAAACAGCAGGTCAGCTTTGCAGTCCAAGCTTAAATTTGAAGATAATTCTTCCTTCAAACCTCAGCAGGGCTTCTTGGAAACTAGTTTGCTAGTTAATATCCTTTGTCCCTAAAGAAACAGTTGTACAAAATTAGGAAAGGTTGGCTGAGAAAACAGAAAAGATTATGTCCGTGCAAGAAAATGTTTTCCCAGACTATAAATTGGGATTTCTTGGTCAGAATAATTTGTTATTGCTTATTGTCCAGCTGTGATAGCTTTGTGCTTTATTACTATTTCCCCTATGCTCTGATGAGCCTTAGTCAGGGCTTTGTGCTGATCCATGTGTAGCAGTGTTTAAGGTAGTGTAAGAGGATAGGAAGATATCAGCTGCTCTTTTTGTGAGGAGCACAGCTGGGCTGTGACTAGCCAAAATCTACCGAAGGCAGGTTTGTCTCAAAAAAGGCCATGAAGCTGCCACTCCTGCATGTTAAGGCTGCTAAAGTGACTGTTTTTCTACACTGTTAAATCCATTTTTTTTTTTTGTGTCTGCTCCTGAAATGCTGTGAACCTTCCAGCTTTGTGGCACCTTTCCCCAGCCTGGAGCTCAGCTTCTTAGCATTTGGATTATAAGAGAAAAACAATAGAACAAATCCCTTTATGCAATGCAAATGTTTTTGTGTTATGTAGTAACTCAGGGTTGGTTTGATAGGAGGAGGGTGGTGTTAAGAAATGACATTCTTCGACCCAGAGCAAGTTTAGTATCACTGCTATTGCTAAAGAATTGTGGTTCTTCTACGTGGTGCCCAAAGCACTTCTCAGGCTTTCAACTCAGCCTTACTGCAGTTTTCATAGGAATTTTAACTACTGGTGCCCCTGAAAACAAGGTGAAAACTTGGAAACAAACAGATAAAACCAAACCAAAAACCTCAACAAAACAAAGGCATAAAGAAAACTGGTTCCCTTTGAAAGCAATAGATGGGCTTTAAAGGACTTTCACCATTCTCTGAACAGCTGTTGGCAGAAACAAAAGAAAAGAAATGGAGATAATATAGTCTCAGTGCAGACCTCTCTGCATTACAGCTTAGACCCACTGATTCTTGTTGTTCTCAAAACAGCAGAAAAACTCAGGTTGTGGCAAGTGCAGGATTAACTCATTTCACAACTGAACTAGATTCCTTTGGCTTGTCTGAATCCTACCAGGGCAGGGGCTGTAGGGCTGCACAGTTCCTAACTAGGAGATTAAAAAGGTTCTGTTTCCAGTTTCCTCCCTGTATTAAGTATCAGAAGAACAGTGATGTCCTTTCCCGGGAACCGCTTCGTCTCAGCTGGGTTTGTTGCCTGAATTGTGAGAGTTGCACTCAATCACAGATGACTGTCCTGAATTCTGATGACTTTTAAGGTGTGGTAAGAGATTAGAAGCAGACTCTTGATAGTTAGAAGTCAAAAAGGGAAACCTAATAAAAAGAAATGGGTTTCAAGGGAGAATGTAAACATGCTTGATGCTCTATGGGGAATGCTAATAGAGAGGAGGAGGAAAATGAGGAGAAAACATAGGAGAATAGTTGTCTGCTGATGAGTGCAATGTTGGTGGTGCAGAACTGTGCAGAGAATTAGTGGCAAGAACAGGTTAAAACTCGGCATGGTGAGGAAGAAAATACTTATGAAGACTTGAAGGGGATCTGTTTTTGCAAGTAGAAGAGGATGCTTCAGTTTCACAGAAATGGCTGTACTCCTTAGGGTAACAGTGCAACCAAAGAAGAGTTCTGGAGAGGAAGTGCAGGAGATACCAGAATCCCTGTGAAACTGTAGGGGATGTCCCTTAAGGTGAATATAGTCATACAAAATGAGGATTGTCCAGGGTAATAAAGTAAGCAAAAGGATCTCAGGACTTGCTGTTACATCCAAAATGACTATATCCTTACTAGCCTTGTAAAAATCATACGTGCTGGATCACAGACCTCTCATACTCCTTAAGGCAAGGGACATCACAAGGCCAATGTTAGTATGACTGTCAGTTTCTAAAACATTTAAATGGTATGCAGCTTTCCAGGATTCCCAGGTAATGCAAGAATACTGACAGCAGCTATAGGGAATTCATTGTTCTAAAAATTTGTGTTGGAAAGCTGAGAAAAAGAGTGTATTGTAAAGCTGACTGGAATATTCCCTTCTCCCAGAGAATATCACATTTTAGACTTGCAGGTGTGTTCTGCTACTCATCATATTAAACTCACAAAAAGTTATTCAGTCTTTCTTTATGCATTGGAGACAATATTTGGCACCATGGCAGCTAAAACAAAATAGATGGTTTATTGTTGTGTGTTTTTAAGAAGCAGCCATCTCCAGTAGCAGGAAGACAATATTTAAAAAAAAAAAAGCCAATAACAAAAAACCCCCACACCAAAACCCCCCAAAAAACAACTCACAAGAAAACAAACAGTTCTATTTTACCCCCATAGCAGTATTTCACAGAAAGAGGAAAAATGCTGTGTTTGGTAAGTGTAGCTGGTTGTCTTATTTCTTCACAGAATGACTTAGGGAAAGCCATGTTGTGCATGCGTAGTGGCTCACACCCCGTATTTCTACTGGTTAATTTTGAAGGTGGCATACACCAAACAGGGCAGGTGGCCTCTTAAGCGAGGCATGTTACAAATATAGGTGTGTATAGAATGTTCTGAACCAAAGAACTTGAGAGATAAAGTACTAGCACAGAAAGAGGAACATGGAAACAAGCAAAGTGAATGACATAATTTTAGCTTGTTTGATGCAAAGAGTGTTTTGGGTGAAATGGATAGTCAGTAAGTGGTCTTTTATACTGCCAGTGATGTTGGATGTTGAGTGCATCTGAAAAACCTGACTCTATTAAGGACTTTCTTGCAAGACTGTTCCAGTTGCAAGTTGCAGACCAGTCTGATGACTTGGTACTGAGACCTCTTACTGAACAAGACATTCCTTTTGCTTTTGTTTGAATGTACAGCATGTGATTTCTGTACAGTAGTTTTGTGTATTTTAATGAGTGAAGTAATCAGTGCCACATTAAATCCTACTTAAAATTACTTATCTGGTCAGGCTCAAGTTGGCTGCTAAAGACAAAAGGCTTCTAACAATGCTCACTCTAAATTATTTGCATCCTCTTTAAGAAAAATGATTCACTGCTAATAAAGAGCCTCAGAAAAACACAACCTCATATTGTGATTATGTTTGTTGTAGAAATATTCCAACACACCAGGACTGTTGTGCTGGCTGAAAAGAAATAAGATATTCTGAAAGTGCTTCAAACCCACAAATAGATAACCTTGCTACTTGAATCAGCAGGTGTGGCTGACCCAATGCTAAGCAGAGTAAACAGAAATTAATCTGCTGCTGCCCATGTTAGTTGAACACTCCAGATAGACTGATATTCAGGTACATTTTCTCTCAAACACCAAAGCGTTTTTATTGCTGTTTGTATTGGTTTGGGTATTTTTAACCACTAGTTCTGATACCCAAAGACACTAGGTTATAGAGGCAGATCTTGTTGTGCTTTCAAAGATGATGTGCCATTTAAAGCCCACAGAAATCAATGTAAGATTTTTCTCATTGACTTCACCTACATTTTTTATGTAGCTCTGAATTCAGTTATATGTCTCAATTTGAACAAGAAGTAGGAAGAAATACAGTATAGAATAAAAATAACAGAAATGCTGAGAACTGTTTTGACCATAACCCGCTAGAGTTCTTACAAGCTGCATGAGTTTTGATTTGGGAGAAAACATGTCAAAAGCATCTTAAGGGTCACTGCCTCTGCCATTCACATGGTTTGAAACATTCCCTTGTTCTACAATGACTTTTTACATGAATGTTTCTAAAATATGACAAATTGCACAGGCAATTACTTGACCTGTCCATATAGCCTGCCTTTTTACCAGGTTACCAAAAAACAACAGAAATACATGCATATTAAAGTATGTTTCATCAGTAGATCTCAGGCTTTACAAGGACTGAGACATGGAATTTGCTTGATTTGGTTGAATTATATGTCTAAGTAATATGATCTTATACAGGTATGGCATACTAAAAAAGAAAACCACTGTAAATACGTGGCTTGACACAAAGGTGAAGGAGGGTAGAGGCACTTCTGGTTTACTAGTTTGCTTCATAATGGTGTTTTTAAGTTCAACTGTATTGTTCTCTAGCTGTTATACTTGTAAAAAGATGTGAAGTTTGATGTGCTACTGAGACTAGATACAGATTTTCCTTTAGCTAGAGAGACTCTTGTGTTGGTGGTACATACTGTTCTTTCTTTTTGTCCCCAAGGCAGACGTGTACATTTAATTGGTAACTGCAGTACCTCTGCACCTCCAGGCATATATCATTGGACTCAAAGGTTCACATAAGGGTGGATTTGTATCTGACAGTCCCCCCACCACTACAAAAAACTACTGTCAAACCACGGAGATGGTCACTGCATGATAGAAATCTGTTACTTTAAGCTGTTTTGTTGAAATAGCTTCACAATTGTCAGATTTTTTTTGTTGTTTTGCTTTAGTTAAATATGTAGCTAAGTGTTTTTGGTAATAAGGATCAAAAAGTAAATCTTTCAGACTAAGGTGACTAAAAGAAACTCTATATCCTAAACCTGATCCTCTTAATGGAACCAGTGTTGGTCTGTTGACAGAAGGAAAACTAAAAAGACCTGTAGGCTGAAAATCCTCAGTGCTAAGCACTAACTTGTATGCAGCTTGCAGTCAGGACTTAATACATGGCAGAGAAATACAAATTTCCCATTGCCTGCTTTCATGCTGAAAGGCTCAGTCAATGAATGCTCAGAAAGAACTCTACAAGCAGTAAAACTTGTACTGTCCCTGTGTCTTTCTCATCAAGTTGTTCTAAAACTTCTTACAAGTATTGCAAGAAAAGAATGTTTTATGGAAATACGGTACGTCAGTGACATGTTGTCGCGATTTTTGGGACCCCCTCCCTGGCATGAGAAGAAATGTGAGGGAAAAGCACAAAAATGCTTGTTTGAACTTGCATCAAAGTAGGTGGTGGAGGTAGCTGCTGTGAATTCCTCTGAGTTTGGTACTACGGAGCAGTAGGCAGAGTAAGGGTGCCATTTTATCCTGACTATTCAGCTGGGAAACTAAGGCGCAATAACCTGTTCAGTGGGGGATCCTGGACCTGAACACAGTTTCTCTAAACAGCCAACAACCTGTGCCATGAAGCTGCCCTTACTCCCTTGCTTGGCATGTCTGCAGCCCCTTAATGAATCGGAGTATTATATCTTCCCTCTGCTGTTATTCTAGGAATTCCCCTCAACATTTGATAACAAGCAATGCTCATCAACCTACTCCAGTAGAGCTTTAGGTGTTATTTATTGGTCACTGAATGTGTCCTTTGTGGTCCTCTAATTTAATTGGATTTTTTTTCAATTTACCTTTGTTTGTCTCTGGTATATTGCAAACGTAGTTAATTGCATGTGAAAGTATTCCTCCTAGAACAACAGTAATAGAAACTAGAACATTATGCCTGTTTTCTCTATCTACTTATCATACAACAGTGTGTTTCTATACTGCATACTTTTTTATTAAGCACTAACACAGCATTCTGTAGGATGTGGGGGTGTGCCATAAAGACAGATTGTCTTTCTCTATTTAGATTAAAAATTCCTTTTGAATATGGCCCTTCTTATTGTAGTTGAATCCAAGCTCACTCAGCTTTTTGCCCCTTTTCTCTTGTTGCTTTCCAGTTATGTATCTGAATGCTATTCCTTGGTACACAGAGGCTAATTTCAATAGTGACTGGTTTGGTGACTGGTCCCCTTAAAAGATTCTCTGGTTTATGATTTTATTGGCCTGTATACCTGAATTATTTATTCAAAAGCATGGTGACCACAGTACTGCTGTCAATGACTTCTAAACTACAGTCCATGTTAGAAGTTTGTCCTGAGCCCTAATCTATTGGTACATCTAGGATGTATTTAAGGTGGCAGATCCCCGGCTTTCATGAGGCTTAGGATGTCCTTGTGACCCAGTGAGGTCTGGCTGAGAAATCTGAACTCGGTGTCTGAAGCAGTTCTGGGTTCTTGCAGGTTCCATCTGCCATTATCATTCAAGTGCCACGGGCCTTTAAGGAGACAGCACTGCATCATTCTGGACTGGGGTGGGGAACGGGAGCAGGAAAGATATTTGGACTTATTTACTGTTATTTGCTGACAGATGCCTGATTCTGCAGGGGAAATTCTCCAGTGTCTCGGATCATTCTTTCTTTTTCCCCCATTCTCAAAGTCGAAGTGTCCTTTTCCCAATTTTAGTTTATCTTTCTCTCCTGCAGCATAATTTCCTGACATTCCTTTTGGTTTTGCCTCAATGTTTTTGTCCCAGTCACAAGGATAATTCAACAGTGTTTTGTAAGTGCTTTATGATGTTAGGAAAACAGTCATTTTCCCATGGCAAATTGGGTGAACTTGTTTTTGCTGAGAAGTAATTGAGGTAGGCCTTGAAGTTGAAGGTTGGATTGCAAATGTCTCTTATTGGCCCCAAGTGAGTACAAACAGTTAAAAATCTTGTGTGATTCTGAACTTAATGTTGTGGGGGATTGACCGCTCCCAGGACCTTTACTTAGATTTTGGCCTGTGGATGTGGAGCACAACAACTGCACATCTGGTACACCTGAATCGGAGCTGTTGCTCTCAGTTTAGCTTTGCTAACAGTGTCAGCGTTTATGTGCTGATACATATGAACTAGCTTTCAACTGGTTGATTCATGAGCTGTTTTCTAATAGCTGCAGCACCACAGAGACTTCCGGATTCTGCCAAAACTACCTTGAGAAATTGGGAAAATGCTCAGGAGGTTAATTCCTGTCAAACCTGGAGTTGGTGCAGATGTATTGCTAGCAGGACCTAAGTCAGCTAGTGGAGATACCTCAGATGTCTACCCTATGCTGCGTCACAGCGGTTATTAGATCGGTGAACTGCTGCTGAGGGATGGATGCGTGATTGCTTGACAATGCCATTCATAAAAAGGATATAAAAGGACCTTTCCATGTCCTGGGGAATAAATCTAGCTCACCTTGAAGCATGTCTGTGGTGCTTCATCATGTGTGTGTGTAGGTGTGAATCCCACCTATGAAGTTCCTCAGATGCTGAGGGTAGAATGGAAATAACTGGGAGTTTTCTGGCAATGGGAAATGGTAATTTTACATATAACTGTTCCTCATAAAGGCTGCTCAAAAGAAAGGGTGAAAGGGACTGTTGTAACTATTTGATGGTTTGAGCAATGTTTTTGTTATTGCAGAGGGAATTGAGGATTTCTGTTGAGTGGGGTGTTAGAATAGGACCCTGAACTTCTGGGGAAGTATGTAGGTCTGGAGACTCTTGGCATGAAAATTTCCCAAATGCCTCTAAAAAGCTGCATACTGATGCATCTTCATGGAAATTCCAGCCTGTCTTGTTCAGTGCTTCTCTAGTTGAGTATGAGTAATGGTGTTATAGGAAATCTTGAGGCGGGTGGGAAATGTTTCTAAAAATACCTTTCTCCTGGTGAGTTCTTTCTTTATATTGATGAATGTAGATGTGCAATAGACACGAAGAATACAAGGCAGGCTTGGCAGCTGGTGCAGCAGGATCAGAATAGTGGAACAAATGTCAGAATGTGTTCACCTTACACCAGAAGGTGCGATTCAAGAGAAAAATATTATGAAACTGCTGTCAAAGTCTGGTGGGTCAGGGACTTATAACGTTTGTCATTCAGTCCTTTTGGTGTTTCTAAATGACAGTTGAGAAAAATGAGGCAGACTGGTGCTTTCATGACAGAAAGAAAATTTGATTTCTTCTTTTCTGAAAAATAGGTAAGAGTGTAGTGCAAGTGCAAAATTACATACCACAAGACACCTGCAGGTGAACTATATGTGCTTTTTGAGTATTTAGGCTAATATTGTATAAAAGGAGGAAGCCATGTTAATTTTTAGACAGTTTGACTGGATCTCAATGTAGCTGGTAGACTACTAATGTAGACTAATGAATAAATGTAATGTAGACTAATGAATAAATAATTCCTATGAAAAGGACAAAACATTTCCAACAAAATCTTTCCTTAAGCCCAAGTATCACAGCAGCCCAGAGGTGATGGCTCAGAATTAATTCATCTAGCAAATCCTCTTAGTAGGAATGCCCTTAATCTGACAAATGGAAAGATGTTCACTACTCTGAAGTCTTTCTACCACGTAATCCATCTGCTTCATGTGAAGGGTTATCTGGCTTGGAGCTTCCAGGAATTCTCTGAAGGTAGATGGTATAAAATAGTTGTGTGAGATCTTGTACTTGTAAATTTGTCAAACCACTTAATTTGGTTGTAGTTGTTTCAGGAGGTTTGAAAACTTGGTCAATGGGACTTGAATCAAATGTTCATAAACAGTGGAGAAGTTTAGGAAACGTTAGACTAGATCATCTCCTTTTTAAGGGATCAGAAATAAAACAGGCTTTTGATTTGATCCTGTTAACTGAGAAGGTCATATCTGAAAGAGGACTCCAAATAACAGGCCCTCTAATCCAAGATAAAGACAAGCTCAACTCCTTTCCTATGAGGTACCCACCCTATTGGTTGATTCCTAAGCAAAGTTTGCTTTGCCTTATTCACCAGTGCAGTTATAAGATTGACAATTGACTGCTATTAATTGTTGGAAATTTCTTCATATGATGTAGAATGTTTGTTTTAAGAAGAAATATCAGAAATAACTTTTCACCCTTGTTCCAGCCAGATTGTCATAATACCCAAAACTACAAAAGATCAATGCCTGCTTTGAACTTCTGGATCCATTGATAGAAGGGCAGACATTTTATCTTGATAGAAGACAAGGTCAGCTCTTTTATAAAACTTGGCTCCTATGTAAATACAAATCTAAGTGGAGCAAAGAATGATTTTTCCTGATTTATGGTGTGACCCAAGTCCTGTAATGTCCTTCAGGTCTGATTTAATGCTGGCACGGTCTCTGGGTTTGACTTTCCAGTTATTGGCCATTCATCAAGAAAATGGATGAATTTGATCTATTGTTTTCTCAGGTGGGCCACTGCTCCTACTGTGTGCCACAAAAGTTCAGAGGGATTCAAGCAAAAAGGAAGCGTTTTCTTTTGATTTACCTCCTTCCCCTTTTTTGCCTTAAAAGTTTTCAATGTGAAGGATGAAAACAAAAAAAGTCAGGAGAAACAAATGTGTTATAATGTTATTATCCACACGGACCAGGCTGAAGATATGCTGAACTACAAACACTGACACTTCCATGCATGCCTAGATTCACCACTTTGAAGGAATCAGCAGAAAATAGTGAAACAAAGGAAAAAAATATGAAAAGACCTAGGGATTTCAGAAATATCTTCTACCTTGAAATGGCGTGTGCTGATTTCAGTGGCGAACTTAAGGGCCATGGGAATCAGCCAGTGATGTGAAGCCACTTCCTAGTGTTGTCTTCAAATGAATCATTAACATACTCATAAATATGCACGACAATGAGGAGGCTACTTAATTTGACGCCTAGGTAATTTCCCAGGTAATTCAACCTGCTTGCTCTATCTGGGTTTAATTGTAAAGATTTAAATGATTAAGAAGCTCACCTCACTTGAGGGGGAGGGGGAGGAGGAGGAAGGGTAGTTGGATGCAACCTTTTTGCCTCCTGTTGAAATGATGTCTGCTTCTCCAGCCACTGGAATTGGATGGTCAGCTGCTGGGATTATTCCAGACGCTGCGACAGACAGCAAAATAGCAAAAGCATGAAGAATTCCTGCACTAGACCATAGAGTATAGATTGGACTGCTGGTCTGCTTCCTCATGAAATAGGGATGTAACCTGGGAGAGAGGGGGAGGAAAAAAGGATGCTTTTCAACCTCATCAAGGAGAAAACTGCTATATCTGCAATTTAGAGGTCCTTCCTAGTCTTTAACCAAGAAGCCTGTAAAATTCAGCTCTGCCAGACTGCATATGTTTAAGCTACTAAATATTTTCACCTCCCACTGGCTTCGTATAGTTTGACATGGAGAACCTTGCAGTATTGAGCTCTAAATCAGTTGATGCATTGTCACAGCTCCCTGAATAGATGGCCAAGTCATAGCTGAATTTTATTAACCTTGTCTAATTTTAACCATGGGCCAAACTGCTTCCTTTGCTTCTGTAAATGATCCCAGTGGTTGCACCTCATCTAAGTTACTGGAGTATTACTTGCCTTTGAAGTAGCAATCTACAAGAATATATTCATTGATTTTTAATTAAATGTGAAGTATAGAACCACTCAGGAAGTAAGGGGCGATTTTGAGACAAACAGCAACTAAATGCTCTCTAGTTACACGTGGAAGTCATATGCGACGCTGCCATTGAATGTAATTTTGGAGAAGCTAGAAGTGAACTATGATTTAAACGACATGATAAGCTAAATGAAAGCATCAGTTAGTGCTGCTACAGTCATCTGAAGTTGTGACAAACAGCAGGTTTTATGGCTGAGCCTAATGCATCCTGGACTTTCTGAGGTGTGAAGGGAAGGGTGACAGAGTGGCTCGCCCGGACCTGATTGGCACTGTTATAAATGCCAGTGTGGTTACTGAGACAGATGGTCAGTCTTGTTGGGAATGACATGGCAGGAAACTGCCAGCAGAATTTCTGCTGCTTGTCACTTTCTCTTGGGATCGATGTCAGCTTCTGCCAGTTGGGTGTTGTAATGATCATGACTTGAGACCTTCTGATAAGCAGATCAGGCAGCCAAAACGAAGCTAAGGTATGGAGTTTGTGTCCTGGTTCGCAGGAGACCTGTGGAACTCAGGCTGGGATTTTTTCCTTTACTTCCAGTCCTTTATCAGTCAGTCCATGTGATTTAGAATACAGTTTGTTTAACACTTGAGGCTCTATTTAAGCACTCTGTCAGGACTCGATATTAAAGAAATGTGGCAGAGGTCCACAGATGGTGTGGTAGGATGTGTTAGTTGGGGCCAAAATGCAGAAAAGCGTTTATATGAAATTGCATCTGAAGCATGGCCTGAAATCTGCCAGAAAAGATGCTTGAACTTTTTCTGCTGCTTTTAAAACGGTGTTACTATATGATCTGTTGTAGTGACTGTTGTTGATATGCTTTCAGAAGCCTGGCAAATCTGAGACTACGAGTTTAGAAGGCCTCAGAGTTAGGAACTGTACCATAAAAGATTCAAGGATTAACAAGTTCCTTGATTTAACCTGAGGCTTGGCTATAAGGTTCTTAAGGATGTGTGGAAGACTGCTGCATGAGGGACCCCTCTCAGCTGCACTGTGCGAAGTGGCAAGGAGAATACTTTTACCTGCTCCCTGTCGTAGCTTAAATTACTTTCACACACTGCCTATGAAAATACGTAAAATATTGGCTTGCCCCGTGTTCAAAAAGGAAAGCCATTAATCTGGTGTTTCCTTGAATGCGTTTGACCCATTGCGTGTATACAGAAAGAAAAGCATTTAGTCTCTCTGCTAACACAATCAAGCAGGTATTACCCGCTGAGTCAGAGGTTTACAATCTGTAGTCAAAATTCTGTGATAAGGAACAAGCTGCACACAGATGGCAGAAGTTAATACTCTGATCCTGCCATCAGGATGCATAAAAGAAATGATCATCCACAGAAGACAGAAGAGTTCTGATGGCTTGGAATAGATCTGTACTGCCCTGTACTCTGTACCCTCATTTATATAACAGTGTTATCATTCTGCTGCACTTATTATTATTTTTAAACTGGCATAAATAATTCTACAAGACTGAGGGTAACAGGGGACTGCAGGACCAAGGCAAGAAGTCTGTTTGACTTCATCTTGAAAGGAAGCGCAGCCATTCCCATTGATTTCAGCTGTAATTAATGAAGCACATTACCATGACTAAAGCAATATTTGAATCTGGTCTCAAGGAGGAAGCTGTAACGCGTAATTGGTACACAAGGACTTTTGCAGCATGGAGACTGGAAGTTTGTTCCCTTTTTCATACTGCAGGATTCCCGCTGTGTTTTGCAGTTAGAAGGTTCCCCCAAAGCTGCCTCAGCCCGTCAGAATCCTGAGGCTGGCTCTAGTGGCAGAATTTTTCCCTTTTGTGTTTTTCAATTAAAATATTTTGCATTGGGACATCACACAGCTAGATCTCAAATCACATCTATTTTAACTATCTTGTGAGGTGCTTGTAAATAAATTATGATAAATGCTTAGCTGTCAGACATTAATTAAAGTCCTAGACAAGTGGCTATTAGGAAGTACTACTATGAAGACATAAATACATATAGAAAGCTTTGCAATTAAATAATGCCATAAAGCCAAGAGACAGTTTTGCTTTGAAACAGCACATGTATATGTCTGATTTTATGCTTTTATAAAGATTGGACATTGTGGTCACTAACGTCATCATGAGGTCTGCCATCGGGGTGCAATCCAATAAATCTTCATGTTGACAAAACTCCATAAAACTTGCTTAAATGCTGCCATGTATCTTGGCATGCAGTGTGCTGTCCAATAAGGAAACTTACAAGCAAATACAAATTCTAAGAAAATTAATAAGATAGAAGTCATTTATTGTTCATTTATGTTATTATATTAGTCATTTTGAATTAAAGAATCTAATGTGTGATCCTCTTAGCTGTTTCTGGGGTAACTTCCTTAATGGTTTTTAATGATATTCCTTTGAAATGGCTAGTGAAAAATGTGTATTTAGTAAAAGAAATAAATTAGGTGCTCACATTTAGATTAGGATCAAAAAACCTTTGGGTCAGACAAATGAGATTAAATTTTTGGGTTCAGTTGAGTAAGATCTAAGAGAAGTTGATGGCTGTAGTAAAGCTGAAGTACTAAGCAGTGGAACTCTGGACAACCAATTATGTCATGGTCATGAGATTGCCAGTAGTGGGGGTTTGAATCTTGAATCTATATCCAAATATAGGCTGACTCTGGAGTGATAGACCTGTATTTAAACTTCCTTCTGACATTGAGAACAGAATGACCCGTTGTACTTTAAAATTAAGTATAAATATATTGTATTTTCCCCCACAGTTTAGGGTAATGTGCACTTATTTTACACCTGTTGCCAACAATCTCATTCACGAACTGCTAAACTTAATCTGGATAGAAGTCCCATTGATGGCGTTTATTTTTTTCAGCAAAATTTTTATTATTTGTTAAGGCTTTAAATTCTATGAAAGAAAAGACTTCACTGTAGCTGACTTCCTAAACTGAAGTACCATTTCCAGGTACTGGACCTCTTTATTCAGTACAATCCCCCCCACCCCCTTCATCCTCTGGAAACTTGGTAGTGTTGTAGGTTCCAGGTACAGGCTGCCAAAAGTCAGTCTGGATGTAGAATCTGGATATGTTTTTGTCAAAAGGCTTCGCTGGTCTCTGGAGTAAGTGTATGCTGTAAATGGAATTATAAACGTAGCTGGGAAACTGGATAAAAGCAGGTAGAAGAAAGAATTAGGAGACAGATTAGATGGAAATCTTGCAGGGCACCCGAAATATGAGGTTAGGGATGGTTTCTGGGATAAAGTACAGAGATGAAATGATGAGTGAAGACTAGTGTCACAAAAATCAGTAGAAATTCAGTTGTTCTACCTCGTGTGTGTGTGAGGAACATATTCACTCATTCCTAGGAGCACAGTAATAGACAGCTTTCTGATGTCAAACCAGACTGTGTTCCTTTCTATAAGTATGCATGTCAGGCAACACTAGCACAGATATCGGTCAGCCAAACAGATGTTCTCTGATAAATAACACTACTTGGTTTGAGCTTTTTATTGGAAGCATTTGCTTCACTGATACTTGTAATGCAGCGAGACTTCTATCGCTCTTGTTTCAATTTTTATCCACCATTTTCCCCCCGCTGCTTTGTAGAGTAGTTTGTCATGTAATCCTTTCCTTATTGCTGGAAAATTGTCCATTTTAAGCCTTGATTCTACAATCAGCTATGCCAGATCAAATCCAGAGCAGCTACCCTGGGGAAGGACATTCCAATCTGAACACTGCACTTTTCATATCGTGGTTATATTCTGTCCTTTTTATCAGCAGTTTCAACCGGGAGTAAGTCAATAAAATAATTAAGTACTGCTTGTCACAAAATCAGTAAGAGAATTGTATTCAGGCATCAAATTTTCAGCAAAACACTCCTGACCATAGGTCTCAGCTGTCTGCAGTATTTGATTAATAAATACTGTTGCAGGGAATAGCAACCTGCATAAATTTCACCATGTTAAATGAAGTACCATAACTAGTCATCTTTTTTTACATTGCAAGAATTATTTTGCAATATAAATGTATTATTGTTATCTCATTTTGAAAGCCTGCATCAGCCATGAAATTGCGAGATAATTTAGGGAATTGCAGCAAAAGAAGATAAACTTTGCTCTTCTAAATTATGAAAATCTGACTTTTCCTCTGACAATTCTAAATACTGTGAGCCTGTGTCTCTGGTTTGGTCTATTTGAATATGTATGTATTTGTTTACAAAGATGTGAAATTAGTATAACTCTGCCTTTTGCAGACCTGTAGGAAATAAGCCTCTGATCAATAAATAAATGTTATTTCAGCTTCCAAAATGATGTAACGTATGGTTTTTTTAATAAGAAATATATTGCCGAAAATCATGCCCCATTCAGGTACAATTAAAAGGCAGAACACTATCATTTCTGAAAGAAAATATTCATTACAAATAATTTGTTTGGCTCTCGTGAGTACAGAAATGACAATGTCATCTACTATATGCTGTGAGTAAAATTAGCTTAGGAATATTTATTTTTAGTGTGCTACAAAAATATTTCTGATAATGAGTTTTTAATCATACTGTTATTGTTGTAATCATTGTGCTTCTGAGTCACACAGGTTGGTATATCCTGGAAATCAGCTGTTTGGGAATTAAAAATACAGTCCTGTAGTGAAAACCCTTACCTGGAGATAAAATTGCTGTAATGTGGGAAGTGCTTGGACATATTAATGTACAGTTCCTTCAGCACAGGCATCCTAATACTTTGGTCTTGAGTTCCTGGTTTTGGGGAAATCTTCTTCCAGTCATGCTTGTAGTATTTTTTTTCCTAATTTTTATAGAAGACATGTATCTAGTTCGTAAATGCAAAGTTAGGACTCATTCTTGCAAGGCTTTACGTATCCACTAACCTTTAGTGTGAGAACAGGCTCATTGAAATAAGTATTTAATCAAGCATTTTGGTAAATTAAGCAAGTGCATATGCACTGCTTGCAAGATCAGATTTGCCGTCTCCATGGGACAGCAGATGTGCCCAGGGGAGATACTTGCCCTAAGTGGGCAGGGAGATAACCAAAACTTTTACCAAGCCAGTATGTTGCATATGATAGTCATGACGAAATTGGTGTTTCTAGTGGGGGGGGAGGGAGTAAACGGGGATTCCTCTGTTTAAATGGTAATTTTCCAAGGGCTAACAGTGAATGTGAAAGAGCTTGTTGTTCACAGACCCTATGGCAAGAGCAGAATTTTCCCAGAATGCGGGGTTTTGCTTCATTACTCCTTATTTTATACAGTATTTTAAACTGCTGTTTCAGTGTATGGCTCTGGTATTGCTTTCAAAGATCTGCTCTAGCATAGTTTGTACTGTCAAAATAAAGTAATTATTATCTCTGTTCCTGTGTTACATTAATTTTTCTACAGGTTATTGTAAACAGTAGTGGAATGTATGAACAGAATGAAGTTACATCAGTTAATAGCTTTCCAGATACACTGTTAGATTGTAAAATAGGTCAGAGAAATTGCTGAATCTTGAATCTTCCACATCCCTACAAAGTATTTTAAAAACATTTTTCTCATAATCTGTCTTATTTCAACATTACTTAGCTCACTGAAATTCCAGGACTCTGCTCAAATTAGGATGTATAGTTTTAATCCTGTTTAAAGCCAGTCATGTCACACAGCACGTGTTCAGGACACATTTCACCTGGGAAAATCAAACCCAAGACACAGCACTCTTGTAAAGCTCTTTTAAAAGCCCGAGACCAGAAGACGCAGGTGAATTCTCAGGCAGACATGGAATAAATCAGGAGCAAAACAGACCAGCTTAATGAAGTAAGAGAGAATGAATCAGTGTTTATCAACTTAATCATCAGATAATGAACGTTCTGATTCACAGTCACAAGGAGATGAAACATTGCAGAGAAATATGTCAAGTGAAGAGCAACAGGAATACAAAGGGAAGAATGCTGAAGGGAGAGCTTTGTT
This sequence comes from Chionis minor, assembly GCA_013398295.1. Lineage (NCBI taxonomy): Eukaryota > Metazoa > Chordata > Aves > Charadriiformes > Chionidae > Chionis > Chionis minor. The sequence goes on along the minus strand of VZSF01011008.1, from coordinate 1,014,391 downwards.
TAAAAGTGGGGAAACTAGTGGAATACCTAATGATCATGAAGCCAAGGATCTTTGTTTTAGTCATATTGACATCTTTATGTACTTCACTGAATTACTTACTGATACTGTGTAAGTTGTACTAAGAAAATAGTGCAAAGTGCACCCTATTCTGTATTGCTGTGGTATCCTGTGTAAAAATGGGGCCTTACAAGATAAATGCTAATGCTAGATTTTGGCCTGATCTGTGCAAAATCACTTGTTCGATTAAATGGGATCATATCACCCAAGTCTGCTTGGACTTCCAGAGAGTTTGTCCTGTCTTGGGTAGAGTGTGTAACTTCAGGTTTCCTTATGCATTGAGGTGGTGCCTCAGTTAGGGTTATAGACTCTTGTTAGTGTTGTTTGAAAGGTATTCATTGCTTTAACTTTTAAAGCATATCTTCCACTCTGCCTTTTTAATGAAACTCTGTTAAATTTTCTTTCGCCATAATATTGTAGATGTTTTTTCTGACTTTAATGGTCCCACTGATAAAGGGGGAAATAAAGGGTTCTTACTAATACAGGAATGTGAGTTGAAGGAAACTAGCTCCCTAAGATGGGCAGCTAATTAGAAGCTTTGCTGTTTTGTATAGGGATTGGACTGTGGGAAAGATGATATACAATAGTTGCTTTTGACAGAGGAGATGGTATTGTGGTTCTCTGTTAATTAAGGAATAGAGATTGCGGCCTTATGTTAATGGAGTAGATATGATAGCTAGATTATTTGTCGGGGACATATATAGAATGAATACCGGGATTGTTTTGGTACCAGACATCTTGATAAGACACCTGCAAGGCTAAAATGTAATAATAGTGTAACCATGGTAATGCTGTTGAATTAAGATTGATGTAATGTTAAGAACTAAGGTCGGGGTAGCAGCAGCCGAATAAATTTCTAACCAACAGACTTGGGTTATACTACTGGGTGCTCTGGTGTATGATGGGTAAATTCCTCGTTTTATGGTGTCTGACCAAACTTGTTTATCTGTTTGTTACAGAGACTTGGTGGTAAAGTCCTTTGTTTTCTTCTGCTCTTGTATGTGTGGGATGGGGCAGGGGGGCAGAAGATTTGAAGCTCTTTAATCTTTCCCCTAAGTTGTGTGGGAAATTCTTGTTTCAGAGAAACAATGTTTGAAGTAATTTACAGCAACATATGTGTGTTGCTCCAGGAGATGGGTCGAGCCCTTTCCTCAATACAGATTCTACTGAGTTGGCTTCATCACAGCAGATATCCCATGTCTGTGAGACATTATCAGTCTTCTCGTTTGTCACAGCCAACTGCTCCCCCCGCCTCCAAAAAAAAAAAAGCTCTAACAATTAAGTACAACAGAACTGGCTACAGAAAACAAACCCTTAACTTATATTAAACTATAATTCATTTTTCTAATAAAACTACTCTGCATTAATATCATATTTGACATTTTATAGTCCTACCTACCTTTACAAATGTAGTTTAATTAATCAAACCCTCATATTTCTTCTTATTTCCTGCTGCATTTTTTGTTGCCTCTTTAGTTCAGGGTATATCACTGCAATTATTTACCTCTTTCTTTAATTAGCTCCGCATCATTAATCTGTGCTGCTTCTCATCTTTCTTTAGATGGAGTAACAGTTTGCATTTCAGGGAGAACAAAATAGTAATAGCTGCTGGAGCTCCCTTGACATCTTACGGACAATATCTTATGATGTGTTAAGACCTCTGTGCACTTCACTGTAAGTGACTTAAAGTCAGTGTATTGCAGCCTAAGGAGTTTCTTTAGCATCTAAAATGAACAGCAGATAATGGTGCAGTAATATTCATGCACACTAAATAATGGTGCGCTATCTCTTTAAAGCTACTTGAAGTTGGTCAAAGGTACGTTTTTGGGGTCAAATTTTGGATTTGTGCAAAGCTGAGCTGTCAGAACAGTGGGAAAAGTGTGGTATTACACACCCAACTTAGTTTAGCAGCTCTGTGGATGTCTGTTGCTGCAAGAATTTCCAGGAATGACAATGTGATGTCTGACTGGAGTGCCAGGTTTCACGCTACTCTAGCTCTTATGCTGCTTGAAGTTAAGACTGTTGAGCACCCTGCACTAATACACAACTTTTTCATTCACTGCAGTTGGTTTCTAAGGGGTCACCTCATACACACGAGGCTGGAAACCCTACAGCAAAATGCAGCCTGTCTACAGGAAGCTTGGGACTGCCTCTGAGCGCTACCGTCTTCCCTCTCCCCTTTTCCCAGAACTGCTCTTCCCCAGAGCTTTATCTTCATGCGTTTGTGGGAAGCTGGGCTCTGGGGCACAAATGTCATAGATTTTCTGCCTATGTGAGGAAATAGTGTTATCAAAATCGCTTCCTCTTGAGCTCAGCTCTTGTTCAGGGTCTAGGTAGGAATTTTATTTGTCTCAAGATTTTTACTTGGTGAGCTTTGTCCTTGTCTTATTCCTTGGTGACTTCAAAACAAGCAGACAGGGAAGTGATGAGTTTTCCTTTAACTTTTTTTTTTTAAATTCAGACAAGAGCTTTCCTATAGGGTTTCTAGACATCCAGCTAAGCTCCTACTATCCTGGGTTATTTTAAAGTGTAACTGCTGTTACATGCAGTAATTAGACAAAGAATACTTCTTGGTTCTTATTTTAGACAGCGTGACAAACTGCCCTTCTTTGAAGTAGCATGCACACTACTGGGAAAGGGCTTGGTTGTACCTACAAGAGAAAATTTATGCTACGTGAGAAATTCAGAACATACTACCAACAGCTTCTCCCTAGTTTGGTCCTCTAAAATTACTCACATTTGGCAGACAGAGCATTTTGATTTCATTGATTTGTTCTGAGATTCTCAAAGTGATCTCAAGAGGATTAAGATGCACAGCTCCCATTAATTTAAATTGGAATTACCAACTGTTAAATACCTTAAATGGTCTGGGAAATCTCAGTTTTATTTTTTTATTATATAACATTATTCAGTGCAATTAACCTGCAGAGCAGGGAACCCCGAGTGTGGTGAGCAGGTGCAATAGTGATTTGGTGGGTATCGGCTATTTTATTTTGACAATCCTGGCTTGATTCAGGGTTCAGGAGCTTCTGCATGGCCTGCAACAAGAGAGGCAGCGTGAGCAGTAAAAGGCTGCCTAGGAAGGTCAGTTGTGTTCATAGATGAGAGGAGCTGCACTCTCAGCTAAAACAATTTTTTAGACCGTGGTGAGCAGGTGCTGCAGGTCGACGGTGCTCCAGAGTTGAGGACCAACATCTTAAATGTCATTTATGTAATATAAAAGATTCTGTTTATATCTGTATGTCAGAGAAACAATTAATTTTTGCTGTCCTGTCAGTGGCATACAGGACAATTTGTCCAACTGGTACGTTAGGCTCTATTGCTCAAAAAATGCACTTGTACCTGTTTCTTGCCTTGTGTAGTTTTGGTTAGCTTTGAACTTCTTTCATTTGCCTGGTGTTTCTAATATTCAGGAATAAATCTACAGAGACACTGAAGCTATACCTGTAGCTTGATGTAAAAGGGCAATGCAGTCATGTTAATAGCTAGGAATTTTAAAGACCTCCAATTATATCTCAGGCTTCCTGCATAATGTTTTGCAAGTCATGTGCTTTCACTATTTCTTACACATCCCTCACAAAAGTCATGCATTCTCCATACCTACATGAAAGGGAAATTAAAACTGGTGTGCAAAGCTCTGACTGTGGATCTGGAGCCAATGTCTCCATTCCCAAACCTGTGGGAGTACATCCTAAGAAGTCATAGCCAGTACTGTCAATATGAAACTTAAATGTGACAATAGCCAAATCATAATTTTTTGAATTTCAAGAAGTCTTAACTTGAAGCATTTTTATGGCAGATTCTTAATAGAGAATATATTAAAACCAGCTTTTGGCGTTAACTTAGTGTTTCAGGTGCTGGATTGTTTGAAAAGCATGAGCAACAGAGAATCAGAGGACCACATTCTGGTAGAATGGCCTTTCTTCAGGAATTCACTCAAAACAGTTTGTCTTATCCCAGCTGAGTAAATTGTATCAGGGGAAAACCCATCATTGTGAAATGTTCGCTACGCGGTAGTAAAAAATTGTCTTGGAAGATTAGGACTATTTTAAAATTGAGTTTTGTCTCAGTGGTGCCCCAGGTAAGCCCATGTTGACATACTCTTAATCTGTAAATTACTGGGGGAAATGAATGGTGCCAAGCTGGTCTAAGTGAATGATCAGAGTACATTATTTCCATTAAAAAAAGGTGGGTATAGGCTAGAATCAAATTTTGCATCATGGGTGTGAGAGCACTACTCTGGCGAGTAAGTACGTTAGGCCATGCAGCTTTCTTAGCATCAGCTATTGTATCCTTTCAAGCCATATTTCTGTTAGTACATTTCCTTCTGGAAAATTCGGAATTTGTTCTATTTTTATAGAAATGAGCTTATTGTAAATTGGCATACTCTGCTGTGTACACAGCTTTCTGTGCCACAGGGACCACAGGGCAATTATCAGAGGCATCCATTGAAGGACTTGAGTAATTTGCCAAATGTTATTTTGTTTTCGGATAAAGTAAATAGTTTTAGTACTGAAGGGCATTTGAGTACTCTTTTTGCTTAGTTTATTTAAATTGTCTTGTTCCTCCTACCACTTTAAAAACATTCCTCAGTCTACTGAGTTTTCCATTTTTCTGTGCTCAAGCAGAGTTATGTGACTGATTGCCTTTAATGTCTTCTATGAATTTGAGCATATGGGAGCTCATTCCAAGATGTAGCTATACAAGGATGTTAATTTAAAGAGAGGGAGGTCAGTTCGAGACTGATAAGTTTAAAACACTAGTTCCTCTCTATGTGGAAACAGAATGATATTTTTGACAGCTGTGGTACACTCATTAAAAATAATTTCTGATACGAATTGTTTCATAAAGGCTTGTCTTCTGCTGGGAGTGGATAACTCCTTGTATTAACCTGCTGGTTAGACCCGTAGCCCTACCTATTGCCCATCCAGATCATCACAGGAAAACTGGTGTGTGTCCCTTAAGCTGCTTATTTTTGTACGTCTACAACAATAAGACAGAGAATGTACATCACCAGCCTTTGAATTCTACCCTCTGCTTGCTTCTGATTTTATTCTTAAGCTGTTTGGTGTTCTTTTCCAATGAGAAAAAGCACTGCCATGTGTTGCGTGTGTGTTGACAAAAGTCTTCCATACTTCTGAGCTGGTCCTTGAACAACAGAGCTAGTAAAGCTTGGTTTCCTTTTGACTTACCTCCCGTGTTTCCTGTACCCAGACCAGTCTTAAACCCCGATGGCTGGTAAGGCGAACAAAGCTAAACTATTGGGTAGGTGAGACATCCCTCCCTTTATTTGGGAGCACACTTCATCTGTCTCCAGCTGCTGTTTTTCATGAAGCATTTAAGAATGTAACACCCAAGACCTGCTGCTTTGTCATGTGTAATTGTGGTTGACCAGGTTCAAAAGCCATTACAGAGGACTGGCAGACATCGTGATCCCGTCAGCCTTGTTTCCTTAAGGAACGCAGGCTAAAATTACCTTCCCGTATTACGTGGTATTGTATTGCATTACTTAATGTGTGTCTTCAGGAAATGATAAATGCCAGGCAGCCTTCATTACCTGCAGCACTGAGTGCACTCGTCCTTGTTACTGTGATAGTGCCAGGAATTCCTTACGTTTCCTGCTTTTTGGAAAGAGCTATATACCCTCCTGTGTCGTATGGCTCTGCTTTGTCAGAAAGCTCACTTTTCCTTTCAAGCTCACTTTCCTCTTCTGTTTTCTCTTGCCAGGAGACCATTAATTCTGTGATAGCAGTATACTTATTTGTCACCACCTCCCAGCTGGTTTTCGGAGAGGAGCAGGTCTCTGTTTGCTGACAGGGGCAGGGAGGGCAGGGGCGAGTGGAGGTGTCGCAAAGGCTTTCTGCAGCTGACTCGCTATTCCCATTTGCCACAGTGCAGTGAATTCTCCATCCTGGCTTCCTCACTCTGGTTGCTTTATCACCTGCAGCAGCCAGCCTTACCTAATCCCAGCCTGTACCAATCCATGATCTCTCTTCTCCTGCATTTATATGTTTCCTTACTTCCAACTTTTCAGTTTTCAACACCTTCTTCTGTCTTTACTGACAAGTGCTTTTGAACAGATGCCACATCGTACCTTGTCAGAGCTGTTCAGGAAATATGCATCTGGGTGACTTTTCTGCATGCAAGAAAAAGAATTGGCATCCTCATTTAGTCTTCTAACTATATAGCAAATAACAGATTCAAGGTAGTTTAAGTTGGAACTAAATAGGTGTGATTCTTGTGAGACTGATTACTTTTCACGGCATACAGTACTGGTGTTCATAGTGAAATTACACTCATCTCAATATTTTCATATAATTACTCTTGCAGCAAATGTAGCATAGTGAAACGGAAATAGTGCCCGCTGTTCCTGAGAGGTTGAATGTCTAAGGAGGGTGGATAGGTAGGTCCCTTTCAGTGGTAACAAAGGTTTAAATTTAGAGTAACTAACGCACAGCTGCTTTTTGAGTTGTAGCATTGATTGTTCTGTTGATTTTGCCCCACCCCAACTGTATGTTTGGTCTCCAATTTGTTTAATTACCTTTTCAATCTTGACCAACTCCTCTTGCCAGACTTTGATTCTGAAGTAAGACAGAGGAGAGATGCAGATATTAACAATGACTTTTGTCTGAATATCTTAACATAGAAAAGCAAATTAAGAAATGTGTTCTTCTCCCATGTCCTTTCAATTTTTATCCCTTGCTATCTAGTCTATTGGCAATGTTTTTGGTTTTTTTTTTTTTCTGACTTCCAACACCCCACACCAAGTCTTTCCTCTTTTGGTATTGTCTTTTCCTGGGTTTTACATGTGCGTCTAAATCTTTGTGGTGTTAGCATCAAACTCCAGCATCACGCCAGATACTGAGTTCCTTTAATACCACTATTTGAGAGCAGGGTGAATGAATCCCTTTATCTAAAATAGTTCCCTTTTTAACGTTATTCATCTCTGGCAGATTGTTACCTACCAGTATATAGGGGGCTGGATTGCTAGATGTAAAAAGAGCAGGCTGTGGAACATGCCAAGTTTCATCAGCCTGTTCTGCATGTAGGTCATAGAAGGTGCTTAAGGCTTTGTGTACATTTAAATAATTTTCATTATCTTTCTTGTCACAGTTGATTCTTGGTCTCAAATTTACTTTAGCCTACCTCACCTCTAAAGTTGTCCTTATCACAATGTTCCTGAGGGTAACAGAGGTCAATCCAGTTTTGTATTTTTCATCTCTTTTATAGTTTTGTCTTGTGCGTTTATAGAATGAATCATCATGGAAAAGAAAATAGCTATTGGCAAGCTGTTTTCTTAAAAAACCCAAACACCCAGGTTTATTTGTCAGGCAAATAAAATGAACTAATATGGTCAGCGAACTGGAAAGCTGTTTACCTTGTTGTTTAGTCTTTGACTTCTGCGGGTGGAGTTCAGACTTTCTGGGGGCATTTTACTGCTTTAACACATGCTTATGCCAGTTCTGACACGGAGGAGAAGTAAACCCTGTGCACAGTACCGGGTGGTGTATTTTAAGGTTATTTTCTGTAGCAGTGTTCATCATTGCGTCTTTTTTTCTTTTATGTGAGGTTATTTGTCCATTACCATTCAAATATGATCTGTCTTGAAATAATCAGTCACTGATGGCGGATACGTAGTATCAGTACAATCTTAAAACCTTGTCTGCTGTTCTATGGGTTGTGTTCTGGACCTCCTGTGCTGACAAAGACCTCCATTTGTTCAGTGCATTCTACTCTGGGATGGTGGTTTTTCACATCACATCTTTGAACTGTTGTAGTACTCTTCTTTTTTACTTGTTTTGTGCCAGCGTAGGTGAATTATACTTCATAGCAGAACTAAACTACCACCTTAAAATGAATGTTGAAAGTTATTGCTGTTCCTTATTAATGACTTAATTTGGGATGTATTTGAGAAGAGTGTATTTTGTAAAAGCCTCACTGGCTTAAGTTTCCTTTAGGCAAAGATCAGCAATGTGTTGCCTTACGCTTTCTTATTGTGAGAGTGGCAAGGTATCAAAAGGTATCTTAGCACTGAAGGAGGCATCAAATAAGAAGAAAAAGCCTGAGAGGAGTAAGTTTGCGGTCTGTATTCCAGCACATTACAAACAGATGCATGGACCAACTCCAGGTCTTTTGAGTAGTTGAGACCACACATTGGAATTCTTCCAATGTTCATAAATCCATTAACTTCTGATTAAATGCAATAATGCAGGACAAGAGTCATCCTTCATAACATGAAGTATGTTCATAAGTCTGTGCAGAACTAAAGAGTCCAGGAATGATTCCCTGCATTGCTGAAACCAGGAAGAGTGCTACTGTTTGCTTTAATGGATGACTAGACGGGAATATAAAATACAGGCTGTAGTGGAAAGTTTGTCTCGATTTTCTGATTCTGGACATAGAAGAAGAAAATAATTAGAAGGGAACTGTCTAGAGAGCAGAGGTGTTTTGAGGCATGATCTGGATGTGTCAAAGTCTAGAAAAGGTATGTTTCATCAGTGTTTGAGCTTTTGGAGTAGAACTTAGAAAAACTTTCTAAGTCTAGAAGCCCTTACGGAAAATTTTTTTCCACTAGATGTTTTTTTCCTAAAATTAATGTTGTACCAGACATGAGGATTCTAATTGTTCTGACAGAGTGGCCAAGTCTCTGCAACTCGAGTGGCTTGTTGGTAGTTCAGCTATTGAGTTAATTCAGCTGGAATATCTGCTTGGTTTTTAAAATAATTTCTTTTTATCCCTCACTTATATTGTTTTGTGCTTCTTTTAGAAAAACAAAACCCATGAGACTTAAATGCAAAATCTTGGACTCAGCTTTGGAAACTGAGCATGCGGCTCTTGTGTGGAGCCCAGTTTAAGGCAATAGGGCTATTTGTTTGTGTCCAGTTGCATGAAACAGCATTCAAGACTGGGCATCAGGGTAGTCCATTAATCCATAAATAAGTGTTACAGATAAGTTCTCAGGTAAAATCAATGGTACTGTTCACCAGGGACAGCATTACTCAATGACTCTAAATGTTCAGATTAGGGGCCTTGGTTGAGGTACCAAGTTGAAAAAACCAAAAATTATCTTCCTCCCTGTATCAGCAATGTGGTTATGAGCGCTGCCCTTGAAGGCAGACAGCAGACAATCTGATTGCTTTTCAAGTTGAATGCCTCACCTGCTGTTTGTAAACGTGTTCTTCTCTCATTTACCCTGTTACTGAACAAACAGTCATTGATTTCTGTTGCACGTGTTTTTTAAAGCAGCAACATCCAAGACTGGACACAAATGCGGAGCCCGTCTGCTTAGTGAGGTATCCAGCTTAAAATTGCAAACTGCTTAGGAAACTGTAGCCAGTCCGTTTCGTTGTTATTGATTCTGCTAATAAGGAAAATGAACACAGCTGAAGAGAACACACTGGATATTACTGCACACCTGCCCTGGAAAATGTGAATTTGGAAATTAAATGTGAATTGCATTTGACTTGAATATAGGTTGATAGCTTTACAGCAGGTTAAGACTGTATGAATGTGTATATGCCATTTCTTCCAGTAGAACAGAACAAATGGCAAACCTACTGATGCCAGTGTTGTGACAGAGGACAAAGTTTGTTCAGTGTTGTGGACTAGGATCTGTGTTTTCAGTGAGAACAAGGCACAGTGTATTTATCAAATGCAGATTTCTTATTAGGTAGGGATTGTGTATATCCTTAATGGTATGTGGGTGGGTGTTTTGTTTTGCTTGTTGTCTGTCACTTTTTCAAGGTGTCCTAGTTATATTGGTTCAATTCTCATGTGCATACCTGATTAGTTTTTCTGCCCCTGCAACTTTGATTTTGTAATAGTATTGGGAGGCCTCTGGCTCATCCTGCCTGTTGCATTAGGTACTGTGCAAATGTGTAATGGAATATAGGCTTAGATTCCATGTAATGTCCTTGCTGACACACAAGACGAAGTGTAGGTAAAGATTTAACTGAAAACCAGAAGCTAGAGAGAAGCAGAGGCTTAGGCAGGGATTTTTCTAAGGAGGTCAATCTCCTTTTTATTATTACTATTTTTTAATTTTTGAAAGCATTCCTAGTAATTGAAATATGAGTAGAAAGAAGAAACCTGCTTCAGGATAGGGTTAGTTCAAGTGCTGAAGTTAAGTCTAGTTTGCCTTCAGATTTCAGAAAATGAAATTCACTTAGCATTCTAGTTTGAACTGTCCTCTAATTTAGGTGCCCAAAGTTTCCCTGTGGCTCTCCATTGACTATGTATGCTATCTTGAATGGGCTAATGTAATTACTACCCAGAACTAAATGCAAGACTCCTGAGTTCATCTAGTAATGAGCCTGTCATGGGTCCACCGAGCTAAGAATAGTTCATCTTTATGTTCCCAGTCCCAATCTGTCTGGAAAATTTTAGCAGCCTGATCCACTAGCTGATTGTTTCAATGTTCCTCAGTGGCCTGACTCATGGATACGTAGGCATCTACATGATGTAGTTTTACAACTAGTTTCCCTAGACAGTCAGCGATATCTTGCCACAATTCAGCAGCCCAGATGCATGTACCTCTGTGCTGCCAGTTGCTCTGCTTCCACTGTTTTAACCATCCCCACAGAGCATTTGCTACCATCTGTGAGTCAGTACAGAGACAGAATATTGGCCACTTCCTCCTTCAGCAAGGCCTAAAGCCAGCTAGATGGCTCTTAGCTCTGCACATTGACTCTATTCACCTTGTCCTTCAGCAGCGTCTGTGAGTCGTTGTGTAGGAATCCATACAGCAGCTTTCCACCTTCAGTGCTTTCGTACAATGCAACAAGATCCATCAGAGAACAGAGCATGCTATTTCTTATTATCTGAGAGTTTGCTATATGGTGGGGCTTCCTCAGCACACGTCCCCACCTCCTCATTCAGAAGAAGGGTCTTACACTTCTAGGGCTAAAATTTTTTACAATCTTAAATGTGTGGAAACCCACTGATTACCTTAAACTCAGGCTGATGTACACCACCAAAGAATGAATTGCAGTTTTTCTCTACTTTGGATGGTATTGCGTATTATCATATATCCTCATTCTAATGCATGTAGAGCATTCCAGCAGCTTTTGCTGCCAATGCACTCACTAAACAGTTTACCCTTTGTATGCAGTTCTGACTTCATCAACTTTTTCCCTGCTGGAATGTTCACCGCAGAGTTACTTTGCTGCACTAAGTCTGTGGACAGAGCATATGGCCTTGAATGGTCTTGCCCAGGTGTCAGGATGCTTTTCAGGCCAGCAGTTTTTAAAGAGAAAAGCAAGAGATGTCAGCCTTGGTCCTTACTAGGGATTATATCTTTCTGTTATGGAATTCTTCATGTTTTGGGCTGATTTTTCCAGCACCGTTAGGAGAGAGAAAGGGAAAGGAACCCCTGGCCTGGATCATAAAACAGACTACAGAAACATGAAATAAAACTTCAAAGGAAATCATGCAATTTTACTGTAAGTTCTTCTGAAATTTACTACTGAAACAAATGTCAAAACAAGCATCACTTTCCTAAGCCTTGCACAAAGGGGATGGGGAGGAGGAAGCAGCAGAGTTGAGCAGCAGATCTGTTAAAGCAGCAGCCACCGTGAGTTTGGGCTCAACTTCCAGGTCTAGCACTGCTTGACCATCACAAATTGTTGCTGTCACAATGCTAAGTAATGCCTGAGATTCTGTGTGCCTCTTGTTCCTTAGCAATTAAATGCTGAAGTTTTAGTTATGTATATTCTTCAGACGTCATCTATAACTGCCACTGTTCCTGTTATAGATACTGGTTGTGTCAGTGAAATTCAGTATGGGTGCTCACAGGGGAGCAAGTCGGCTGATAAGACTTCTGTATGTATACTTACCTCTGGGTCTAGCCATTTAATTGAATCTAAAATCAATTTTCAATTAGTGGTGGTTTGGCACCTCATATTAGCTGTTAGAATTGTGAATAAAGGTAAAGAGAAAAGCATGCAAATCTATAATTACTTTTACCTTAATGAAATGACCATTAGCAGCATTAGGAAGAGATGTGCTGAGTACTTAAGAAAGAGTTCAGAAGGATAGTTAACACTGACACGTCCAAAGATACTAACCTTTACCAAGGTGGCAATGTGCTTGGTGTCACCACATCTATCGAAGCCAAGACAGCTAGACAGGAATTATTTTGGCTGCTGTTTGAGAAGCAGTGCATCCTTACATAATGCCCCCCTGTCTTTTATTTTCCCCTCTTGAAATGGAAACAAAAACTTGCGGTAGGTCAGTCAACACTTAGGTCTTAAACAAGCCCTGCTGCTGGAAAAAAATTAACTAGAAGCTTCCAATTGAATTTCTGTGAAGGAGAGAGACTTGCCAGGTCTGAGACAAAAATTATTTAAAACCAAGGCAAAGTGTAGGGTCCTGCACGTGGGTCAGGGCCACCCCCAGTATCAATACAGGCCAGGGAATGAAGTGATCGGAGAGCAGTGCTGCCAAGAAGGACTTGGGGGTCCTGGTGCGTGAAAAGCTGGACGTGAGCAGACAACATGCGCTCACAGCCCAGAAAGCCGACTGTATCCTGGGCTGCATCAAAAGCTGCGGGGCCAGCAGGAAGCAATTCTGCCCCTCTGCTCCCCTCTGGTGAGACCCCCACCTGGAGTACTGCATCCAGCTCTGGAGCCCTCAGCACAGGGGAGACCTGGACCTGCTGGAGCAGGTCCAGAGGAGGCCACAAAAATGAACTGTGGGCTGGAGCACCTCTGCTATGAGGACAGGCTGAGAGTTGGGGTTGTCCAGCCTGGAGAAGAGAAGGCTCCGGGGAGACCTTATTGTGGCCTTTCAGTACTTAAAGGGGACTTACAGGAAAGATGGGGACAAACTTCTTAGAAGGGCCTGTTGCAATAGGACAAGGGATAATGGTTTTAAACTAAAAGAGGGAAGATTTAGACTAGATATATGAAATTCTTTATGCTGAGGGTGGTGAAACATTGGCCCGGGTTGCCCAGAGAGGTGGTAGTTGTTCCATCCCTGGAAACATTCCAGGTCAGGTTGGACAGGGCTCTGAGCAACCTGATCTAGTTGAAGATGCCCCTGCTCCTTGCAGAGGGATTGGACCAGATGACCTTTAAATGTCCTTTCTAACCCAAACTATTCTATGATTCTATATGACGTGTATGTCTGAATGCCCTGGAGAATATAATGACTACAAGTAGAGTTTCCATTACTAGTTGTCTTAAAATTTCTAAGAATATCTTGTCTGTGGTTTTCCAGTTGGTGGAGGGTAACTGTTCTCTAGTGCAAGAGGGCTGCACCCTTTCTTATTAGTGCAGCTACATCACCTCATAGTTGAGATCTGGTCAATAATTTGGCATTCGCTTTCATACTGCAAGTCTATTCCAGAGTGACCATTATCTTGCAACCATTGCCTTTTAGGCTATTTGTTTTAAATTGTTGCAACATAAAAATCAATACAACAGAGCAGGGCTCAAATGGTAAACGCTGAAATTGGAATGCTGTTTCTTCTGCTAACCCTTCCACATGTGTTTTCATTATTTTTAGCACAGGGAATTGTGTGTTTCTCTTTCCCCAATTTCCCACAAGTTCTACTTCTGTAAACAGCCTAGGTGATTCTCTTTCAAGTGTTTCAGGAGAAAGTCTGCCCAAGTCTTCACAGGCTTTTGGGGTATGTTTAAGGGCTAACAGTGGAGAAGCAGTTGGAATGTTGTGAGGACACACTGGTTGGTCTTCATATTTTGTTACTTTTCTGCATTACGTGGACCATCCCATTAAAGGACACATGGGCAACATTAAAACAAAAAAACCCCCACCACAAAAAACCTAAAACCAAAAAAACACGTGCAACTCCCATTAGTAAATCACAAATTATTAAAGTAACTTAATAATGCACTTGTAGTGTCTGAAGTATGAATTAGTAAAACCTTTCACTTCAAGCAGCCTTGCCTGACAGCTGTAGATATTTTTGAATATTCACACCAAACTCCTGAAACCTAGGGTAGCATGAAAATACCCAGCAATATCTAAACATAGGATGTTGCTACTAAGCGCCTACTTATATGCCTTTTCTTTAGCTGTATTTTAAAAACACAGGGATGGCACGGAGCACTGGTTGATCATCTGGTTGCTGTGTGCATTTCTGAAACTGCTATTACAGTTCTTAATGACAGACTGTTGAAATTTGCTTAGGCTTGTTAACCCTCTTACGGGTGCTGGGATTCCACGTCCAGCAGGACTGCTTCTGTGCTATTGCTAAGGACTGGACTTGAAAGCCCATGTCCCATCCTGCAGCAAATGCAGATCAAGAGCATTTGCAGTGAGCAGGATTTTATGTCTCTGGTCTCCTAATTCTAACAACACCCGATTTCTGCTTTGCTCCCTGGTGAGTGTTAGAGTAGCCCCAGAGCTGCACCGATTTAGTCTGACTGCTCAAGGCCCCAGGACTGTTCTCTGAGCAAGGGTTGAAAAAGTCACTGGAGGTTCCCCCCGTCATACTCGCTCTTCCTTGGTCGTTCTCGTCATACAGACTGGCACCATATCGATTCTTTGCTGCTGGGATGGTCCCTGGAGAATGGATGGGTGCTATTAGCATGCTGATGTACCGGTGTCCTTTGCTGCTCTTCCTGCTCCAAGTCACATATAGGTGGTAATGGAAAATTTGCAAGGAAGTTAGAATTCTCCAATGGATTTTCTTTGCTGTCTTAATACTGTGATCACTGGCTGGCTAATACGTACGGTTTTCTTCAGGTGTACTGTGGCTACAGATGGCTTTGATTTAGCATCCTAGCTCAAATCTTTTCCAGTTATGTCAAAGTTCAGTTCTAAGACTGGATCTTAGTTTTCTGACTCGGCCCCGCTTCTACCATTTACAGTAGTAATTGCAGTAATTCATAGCAAAAAGACCGTCTGTTGTTGTGCAGTTTAAATTGATTTCCTGCAAACCGTCCCGTGTATATATTGATTAGTGTATTTTTATGTGGATTGTTTTATAAATTGATTTATCTTTATTTTCAAATAAATTTTTAGGTATGTGACAGTTCTGAAGAGCAAATAGCATTTCTTTTTATTACAGTTGCTTTTTAGGCTTAAGAGTTAGGGCAGTTTGAAGATGAGAATTCCTTTGAAGTCAGTGGTTTTTCACTACTGCATTGCTAAATAAGCTTGCTGGGGGAGAAGAGGGAAAATAGGTGCTTATTGATCTTCTATATTAATTTTGTGTAGTTAGTGCTATATTTTCTTTCCCTTCTCAACTCCATAGATCCATGAGAGACTCTATGGTTTTGAATTAACTGTTGTGAAGCAGTCCTGCTTGTACAACAGGAAGAAGGATGTTTGATGATGGCCCCATCCTATGGGCTTTGACAGAACCTGGATGAAGTCCTTAGTGCTGCAGTGACTGAGTAACCCGCAGGAGAGAGGTGACAGTGGTAACAGGATGCTCTTGTTGGTACAGCATGTAAAATATGTGATGGCAAAGATTAGCAAGAATACAGTACATCTAGGGAAAGAAAGGTGGTTGCTGTGAAGATGCAGCCTTCACCATACAGAAGATTTGGGTACAATTTTGTAGGAAGATGCCTGACAAACAAGTCTCTTGAAAACACTGGTTGTATACGGAGATTTTTCTTGCATATTTTCTAGTGCATCTTGACTCTTCTGTGCTGCTCCTTGTTAACTCTTCTATCAGTGCTGTGGTTCTTCAAAGGCAAAAAAGAATACCAGTCAATAAATACTTAGCAATAGTATGAATTATGTAAGATAGAATATGCAATTGTTATAGGGTGAAGCATAGAGATTCATGGGTCTGGGTACAGAATGCTGTAAAAGCCAAAATGCCCTGAATCTTTACAAGCAAAACAGTGTTAGGTGTGATAAAATGAATGCTTGCAATTGTTCCTACAAATTCCTGGATGTTTATTGAAAAGTTAAATGGGCTTATGTGTGAGAAGCTATTGGCAACTGTAATTAAGTCTTCCCTAAATATATATAATTTATGGCATGCTTATTCTCTGTACTAAGTGAGAATTTAAAGGCTTAAGGAGCTTCAGATGAACTGCAGCAATGTCTTAATAAGCTTCTGCATCTTACTGAGTACTTCAGCTATCCTTAATGACTTTTACTGTTGAAGTGTTCTAAAAGTTTATTTACCAGTCTCTGTTTACATTAATTAGTATAAGTACCAATGAAGCTGGTGAGGGGTCTAGAGAACAAGTCTTATGAGGAGTGGCTGAGAGAGTTGGGATTGTTTAGCCTGGAGAAGAGAAGGTTGAGGGGGAGACCTTCTCATGCTCTACAACTACCTGAAAGGAGGTTATAGCCAGGTGGGGTCAATCTCTTCTCCCAAGTAACAAGCGACAGGACAAGAGGAAATGGCCTCAAGTTGTGCCAGGGGAGGTTTAGGTTGGATATTAGGAAAAACTTCTTTACCGAAAGGGTTATCAAGCATTGGAACAGGCTGCCCAGGGAGGGGGTAGAATCACCATCCCTGGAGGTATTTAAAAGACGGGCAGACGTGGTGCTGAGGGACATGGTTTAGGGGTGGTTTTGGCAGTGTAGGTTTATGGCTGGACTTGATCTTGAAGGTCTCTTCCAACCCAAGTGATTCTATGATTCTAAGTATTTAAAAATCAAAACACTTACAAGCAATTTAGCTCAGGATATCTTGTCTCATTTTAAAAAGTTCCTCACTGTATTGTTTCACACCAATATTGACTGCTGCAAGTAAAAATAAAAACGTGTCTCACTTCTGTCCCTGAACCAAAGAGAAGGAGCTGTTTGTAATACCGTGGAGAAAAATCACCAAAAGGAAAACATTGCAGAGAACCCTCCATCATCTCTTTCAAACTTCTATCCAGCTAGTGATGGCAGATCAATAAAGTTTGCGGTGTACCAGTGAGAAGGCTGGTGCTGGGCACACTTGAAAATGAGACTGTATAGCAAAGTTGCACTTTTCATGCTGACTCAGATGGTAGCAGTTTTCTGGTGAGACCAATGCTTTGTCGGCACAGGCTTTGTCTCATCTGTCTGCACCAAGGGAACACCGGTGTTTCCAACATAATTTTACAGGGGAATAACTGATATGAATTATGCTTTTCTCCTTTCAGTGAATAGGAAGATGAAGTAGGGAGTGGTCTGCTGTCTCGCACCTGGAGTATTTATTTAAATATGCAGAAAATCTTCCCAGAAGACAGTACCAGAGTGCTGGGAGCTTGGTGTAACTGAAATTCTTAATTTGGCTATGTCGCTTAATCCATATTGTATAGCTGTTTCTTTCCTTCAACACTTTCATTGATAGAGCATTGTTATTCTCAGAACCTTCAGCTCCCCATGATAAACTCCACTCAAGAATAATCAGTCTGGGAATTTTGTAACTAGGCGTAATTTGCAACACTTTTTTTCAGCTCTCTGCATTGATTATTGCTACTTAACATTTAAACATAAATTAATGCTGTGGCACACAAGAATTGGCATAATAAATAGGAAGATTGCAAAGCCTTTCTTTAGGTTCAGAAAGAACTGACCTGTGCGCATGTGTGCAAATCCTGCAATTTGTGCAACATTGTGAAATATTGATAATAATCTGCAAATACAGAATAGGCATCTTTATTACTCTTCTGGCAACTTCAGTATTTTAAAATTTATATTCACCAGAGACAGGATGTCTTGGATTGTCTAATTCTACATTTGAACCTGACAGTCCTTTACAAGCAAGGACAGTTCAGCAGTGAATATTGAATTGTAAAAATAAAGAAAAGTTCTTTCAAAGGGCAGAATACATTGGTAATGTCATGTGTTATAACCTATAAACTGTACCTGTATAAATACTTGAAAGGCTGTCAGGCTTTTTAGATAAAAACTTAATGTCTCCAGCAGAAAAATATTTAAATAATGTTGACCCTCTATTTTTCTTGAGCCAGTTCAGCCACGGAGAAATCATCATGATCAGGAATGCTCTGTCAAACTGTTATTTTCTGTGATAACAGATGTTTGTATTTTAATGTCCAGGCTACAGCTAATAAGAGAAGTTTGGCAGAGTGATGCATAGGAAGAGAAAGTGGAATGCTGTTAGTCATTTTTGCAATTGTCTGGATAAGTATCTGCCTTCTTAGTGCTTTCAGTTATCACTGTTTCTAAGGAAAACTTATGGTTCTGCATAGAAAGCAATGTTTTGGGTTTTTTGATAAAAGATAAATCCTCGTTTCCATTGTTCCACTTTAAAACATGTCATATGCATTTCAAGACTTACTCATTTCAAGCTATCCAGGCAGATTAATCTTGTAATTACCAGCCACGGCAAGTAGATGACATTGGTGATACGATGAATCTCAGTATCAATAAAAAAGTAGCTCTAGCTAATTGCTAACTTAAGTTGATGTTGAACTAAGCCCAAACCTCATAGTTGGTAAGTGGTTTCTGGAGACTGTAGCTAGACTTAAGTTTGGGTCTTTACTCTTTGTCCAGGAGTTTGTGTAATGAATACTCTGCATCTACAGTGTCCTGTGGTGAAGTTTTGGAGCTTACCTGCATCTTTAGTGGAGGGGAAAAAGCATCTCCTTTGCTTTCAGTCTGCATCCCACTAGTTCATTTGATGCCTCCTTCTTACCTGCGTAGCACTTGCTTTTCCTTTTGTGATCCTTCCAAGGGTTTTCTGCCTTCTTGGGCAGGCCTGATGTTAAGTAGGATCAAGAACTGTCTGTTGTGTGTCTTAGGACTTCTTGGATACTGAGGAAAGAAAGAACAGGCATTTCCATTTTTCAAGTAAAACACTATCAAGTAGGCTCTTGTACTTGGCCTCTGTGAGGAGTGTAGAGGAAGGGTGCTTATCCAAAGAACAACTTAAGCAGACAAGGAGGAGTCGTTGTTTGCCAGCACTTTGACTTCTCACATGGGACCTGCACTGAGGGCATGAGATGTGATGTACCTTGGTCATCCAGAGCTGATGGCTCTTTCATCAGTTAGTACAGCCCAAAGTACCTCAAGGGATTCTCTAACTGGGCTCTGCTTTTTGGGAAGGCAAATACAGAGTAGTAAACAGCATATATATGTAGTTTCCTGTGTGTCAGTTAGCTGAGGTACTGTGGAAACCTCTTGCTGTTCTGACCAATATTTTGTTATTTCTCTTTGCTCCCTGTTCTGCTCTGTTGTATCTACCTCATGGCTACCTTATGTTGCAGAGTCTAAGCTCTCTGGGTAAAAAATCTTTAGTTCAGTGCTTGAACAGTACCTGAAATAACCAGGGCAGTTTTCTGGTTTTACTATCTGTGAGGTACTATGAAGAACCTGTAAGCAAAACTGTGAAATCACATTTTACATATGGAATACATAGGTTTTGGCTGGGACTTTTAAATTATTTAACCTTATTTTATCTCTTCCTGGTTTGTGTAGTAAGTCAGTCAAATCTTGGCATAGGTAAACAAACAATGCCAATCCAGGGAAAGCAATAAGAAGAGATTCCAGAGTTTTTCACTCTATATGCCTCAGACTTTCTCAGTTGTAGTAGAGGGTTTTACAAAAGTTTCTTCCGTGAATTCCTACTCTGAAAGTGGCTTGTCTGGGTGTTGCTGCCTGGCTGCTGTGGTTTCTTTTGACTTTAGTTGTTGCCTGACAGGACACGCTTAGTGACCTACGGAAGAAAAGGGTTGAGAAATTAATTCCTTTGGAGAACAAGATAACTAGTGCCCTTCAGGCACATACTGTTAAAGACAGGACTAATGCTGCCAATATTATCTTTGTTTTGTTTTTCTGCTACAGGGAAATTTGAGAAAGGTGTTATTTTTAGCTGTCTTTTTAGGATGCTGTGGGTATGTCACTACAGTCTTCAGGGCAAACTTTCAGTAGTGGCTGGAGGATTGCACTGTGTAGCTCGGAAAAGCAGCTTTGAGTCATCTTTATGCTTTCCTTAGACGAAGCTGGGGGTGCCGAATTTACCTTCCTTAAAACTGTTTTCATGATCTCCAGTGGTAGCCAAAATGGCCAGCAGTTGGCTCTTCCAGAGTCTTGGCCATGTTCCTTTCTCTGATCACAGGCAGCCCTGACCTGAGCAGTGCTTGCAGAGCCCGTCACTGCCCTGGTGCAGCAGCAGGACACTCCTTAACTGCTAGTCTGGGTAGCATTGACTGAAAACACTAATTTCTGCATGGAAATTGAGTTTTAAATGAATGATTATCAGATAACGGTTTTTGTGCATAAAAGGAATTGATGAGAAATGAAGAAATACATAAACCAAAGCCTTTCTGACAAACACAAATTGGGAAAACTTCAGCAAAATTGAAATATTGATGTCTAGTTCCCACGTTGTTGTGTTCTTCCCTGGGCATCTGCTGTGGAGATTTAACAGCTGAGTAGGAAACCTGGAAATGTCGGGGCAAACAGATTGAGCAGTGTCTACCTGAGAGGAACAGGCTGGGGCTGCTTTGGCTGGCTAGTCAGGGAAGCTGATTTTATGTAGATGCCACAGGAGGAGAAAAGTAGTGAACGTAACTTAAAATTGTGAAATGCGGGCATATTTTTTCCACGTTTTTGCTAGAATACCGGACAAGGTGTTTCAAAGAGTTTCCTTCATTTGCTGCATAGGTGACTTTGAAGCCTGGCTTACCGAAACACTTGAGACCTCACTGCAAACAAAATCTACGTGCTTGAATGCGGGGTGAGCTACGTAACCTGAAACACAAAGGACGGGCCCCGTCTAAGGGATCTCAACTGGTGCTCAGCACTGGTTAATAACGCTGGATAGTGGTTCGGAAATGGTGTGCAAATGTGTGTGCTGAGTTAGTTTGTTAAAATAACATGTGTTCTCTGCCTCTTCAAAAGCCTGTAGTGTAGTGGGGCAACATAATGGGACTGAATTATGGTTGCTTGGGTCAGCTTCTGCCTTTTTCTGACCTTTGAGTGCTTGGCTTTGCAGCTTGATTATGCTATTGAGACAGAGGGTATTTGTGTATTGTATTTACAGGAGGTTCAATGGATAGTGATGATGAGGTGGGTTTTTTCCTTGATTTTTGCACACAGCTAAAGGAATATATTCCAAGAAAGCTTCCTTCAATTATTCTTGTAACTCTCTCTTTGGCTTTAATTGGTAAATTACTTCTTGCAAGTCTGTGAGATGGAGAGTCTAGTTTCCTGGAGTGATTTGATTGGCAATTTAGAGATGATTTGTTGAACTGAAAGAGCGTATTTTATAAGATTAAATATGCAATTGCAGAACTGCTCAAGGGCATAATTGCCCTGCTTTCTCCCAGAAACGTTATTGTGCTGGAAATGTATACACCAAACATGTTTTTGCAATATTGGTATTGAAAAAGAAACACACTGATAACTTCCTTCGAGCTGAGTCGAGTATCTACTCAATCCTTAAACCTGTTCTCTGCTGCAAACTCACCAAATTTTATGGTAAATAAACAAACCTTGAACCATAATCTCAGCATCCTTTTAAGTGGTTGCTCTCTGCGCCTTTTAAGGTTTTTATCTGGTTAGTGTCAATGCTTTTTGGTTTCTTAGCTTGTAAACTCATGTTTTTTTATGTGTACAAGAACTTACTTCATAACTTTTTTAACTAAGTAGTAGATACCCAGGTCTAGTCGGGGGATTCCAAGACATCTTTAGCTTCAGAGATACCTGTGGCAATGAGTTCCTCTCTTCAGTTATATTTTTTAATTCATTATGATTTAATGCTATGATTTAATCATAATCCTCTTACCTTTAGAATATGTAGAATACGTTTCTTCAATTGCCTGGTGAAAGATGACAACTTTGGGTTTTTTGGCCTTGGACAGAATTTCTTTTTTTTTCCTCTTTCCACTAGACATTGCAACATGCTGCTATAGCCCAATTATATCCTTATGAGTTTTTAAATTTTTTTTACTTCTATTTGAGTCTAGTTTGATGTAGACATTCAAACCTGAAAACAGTGACATATAATTATGAAGGGACATATACAAAGCCAAATTAAGTCTAGATCAAACTCCACAATGCAGTCAGCAGATTAATTTAGAAAAGAATTACTCATTTGGGTGATTTTTAGATCAGTTTACATAGCAGGAGGAGCTGACTGCCATTCCTGCTGCTGCAAGCTTATAAAGAGCAGCTTTCACAGCAAAGGCCGATAAAAACTATCCAATTATCACCACACCAGTCTGTTTTTATAATAAAGAAATCTCATAGACTTCATTATCTTTCCACATGCAGTCTAGCAGAAAGCCTTTTTTGGTTTTCTTGCTTTTCCTTATTTGAACTTCCCCCAATGAGTTTCTGTATTTAAAATGCTTTTGACCCAAGAGAGAAAATTGCAGGCTGTGTAATGTTAATCCTCAATTGGGTTCTGCCATTGCTGAGTCAAGTTGATGGAACAAAAATGGTGGAACAAAAACTGTAACTTTTAATAAATAGCCTGTGAAGAGGCTGGCCAGAGGGATTCTTTAAGACCTCCTGCATGTAGAGAGCAAACTGAGGGAGCTAGCAGGCGGCAGGGCACAAAATTGACTAGAAATGTTTTGTCAGCTGGGATAGAAAAGAAGACCTTGTGTCTTTTAAATAAAATGACTGATACAGAAAGTCTGCAAATCACTTAAGACAAAAGATTAGTAAAGGCCGGGGTGTCTCATGCTCTGTGCTATGACTAATTATTAATAAACTATATTTAATCTCTTATTTGACCTGATGGAGTCATTCACAAATTAAGGGTTTGTTAAATGGATTACCCATTCAGCCTCTGGGATGTCTGAGTGCAGCATCTCTACTGTCACTTACTGCTGGCAACCTTAACAGGCGTTATCTTGTGTTTCTGTAGTAGCTTAAATATTGGTGTGGTGGAGCATTGTAGCTGTCACTGACCATTGATTTTCTTTTTCTTAAAATTTTGTCATGCTTTATGTACACAACTCCAGGAGCTTGTCATTACTTAACCCTTGCTTGTTATATTGAGACCTTCATCAAGGCTGGCTGTGTTCTTATTGACAGTAATGAAAGTGATGCATCACTGTTCATCGCTCTCGCAAAAGCCTTAAGTATGTGATACCCTGTCATCCCCTGTTGGACTCTAGTCCTAAAATCCACTACAGTTTTAAAGTCTGCCAGGAACAGTGCACATTCTGTCTTGCATAGATAAATACTGAGTATTTAATTCTATAATGAACGTGTCTTTTATTCTGTATTCTAGACCATTATAATGGTAAAGAAGTTCATATTTTAAGTGATAGAAAAGAGTAATAATGGAAAAAATCACTTATTTCTAGCACGGCTATTGTACTGAGAGTGGTGGAGCTGAGTCAGCGTCAGGATGAAATGCTGCTTCTGTTAAGCCCTTCACTGCTTCAGTGTCTTTTGACAAACCCTGCATTTTACTCTGAATTAAACCGATGTGTTCTCCTTGTATTGTGCATCAGAGATCTATGGAATCTGATCAGCAAGCTCCCTTCCAGGTTTTTACTGTCTTTTGGGATCGCTACAGCACTGCCAGAATTTCTGTGGAACTCCATAGTGCACACTTCAACGTGCACAATAAATGCAGCACTTTGCATTGCATGTCGTAGACCCTGTTCTGCAAGGGACTTGGTCTAGAAACGTGTTCCATTCAGGCCTGTGATGAATCAGCAAAACATCTGTCATAATGGTTTGGGGGGAAAAAAAAAGCCTATTTGCTGCAGTTACATTCAGCAACAGCAGCTGTAACACTGGAATACTTACTCCAAAATAATCTGGTTTATTTTGTGTGGCTTTGGAAGATGGTAAGGTAAGT
Source organism: Chionis minor (assembly GCA_013398295.1). NCBI lineage: Eukaryota > Metazoa > Chordata > Aves > Charadriiformes > Chionidae > Chionis > Chionis minor. Next base: position 990,639 of record VZSF01011008.1, on the reverse strand, counting down.
GCGCGTTCCTGCGGAGGCAGGAAAAAGTTTGCTGAGGGTAATTCTAATAGCTGGCTTTGCTTGATATTAGCAACCGCTCTGCAAACCCGGACTTAAGCTGTGGCAAAATGTGCCTGAGGCAGTTTTCCTGGGTTTCTACAGCTCCAGCTCTTAAGTGTATCTAGCTTCTCTGAAACCAGTGGGAGTTTGGTAGGCAAACACTTCTGGGAATTTTCCAATAATTTGAAGTTTCTTGAAAATTTGACCCTGAGGTCAAAGCAATATTTGTATGTCACTGAGTGGTATTTTTTTCCTGAGCAAGGTATATACCATTCTGTTTACGAAGTCACCCACTGCTAATATATGCTGTTTATGGCTTTGGGATTTTTGAACTAGATTGTGCTGAATCTCTGAACCTGTCAGACTTCCAAGCAGGAAGGGTTAAAGATTTGCCTGATGATGATGGTGATGATGCCTTTCAATTCCCAAGGGAAGAAATTTGGCATAGAAAACTAACCCTTTTTTTTCTATTTCCATCCTAACTGGCGGGAAAGGCAGCCAGCTTCATTAAAAGTTTGTTAAAGAAATGGACACAGAAATGAAGGAGAAATAATACTGGGTTAATGTAAGGGGGCAGAAATGAGGCTGTGCTCATTTTGGTGATGGGATATGGGAGTTGTGGAAGGTGCTCTTCAATGTTTAGGGTTTGATGCCACCAGCCACAGCACTTGATCCACTGAAACCCCGGTCTCTGAAGCCACAGTCATTGTGTCCATCAAAAAAATTCTTCCAAGTTAACATAATACTATTCTGTCAGCCAAGCACACTAATGTATATTCTTCACATAGTTTTGTGTCAGATTTCTTTCCCCTGGAGGCACCGTGGAAAGCATGGTGGACCATACAGTGTGCGTCACTAACCCTTTCAGCCCCTGCTCGCCTGTCTGCTGTGAGTCCTGAAGTTCATTTTTCACCAAGTAGTTTTGGAGGTAAAATATTGTTTAATTGTTGTAAAAAAAAAAAAAAAAAAAAA